>JALIZH010023383.1:0-23421 GCA_030522465.1 Rhipicephalus appendiculatus | reverse complement strand
TTCAGAAATGACCGATATATGAGATACGGGAAATGCCTTTCAAATGGCAAAATTAGGTGACATTCGGCAAAACCTATTCCCATTCCCTCCTACCCACTGTACGGGCCCTTGCGGGGAGTAATGTTTCGTGAATGCAGACCGTTAGCTGATGCGAGTTTGAGACCCCTGCTATAGCGGAACAAGACGAAATCTCAGACGCTAACAATGTGGCCGCACAAAGCAGGCTGTACATGTCCATCTCGCGTGACATGACCACTGGGAGCCGTGACGGAGCCACGGAAAACAAATGTCTTTATAGGGATTATATGTAAGGAGACTCCGTGCAGTCCTTTCGTTTTAGTGGAGGGCTGGGATATTCAAGATCGTTACCCAGCTTTAGAGCTCTTGCGATGATAAGTTATAAATTTATTATATTACTTTAATTACTGTGGTCACAAAATAACATTTGGGATTAAGGTAATAAAGAATGTGAATAAAGCCCAGAATAGCCAAATGTTAACTATGCAAGTGTCTGGTCTATTTGCTTTTAGCTCGCCCGTTTAAGATAAATCAAGTAGCCCCAATGCAAGAAGCAAAAGGAGTTCAGTACTTGTCCAACATAGAACTTCAAATAGGCCCCACATAAAAGAAGCATTTTTTTTTTTCGAGATAAAATGTGAAACATATATGTATGCGCAACGTCTTTGGAACAAACTTAAATGGATATTAAAAAAGAAGGATAATTTTTTCTATTATCAGTAAATTCCTCTTTTACAATTCCAAAATAACCACGCTTGCCGGGACAAGACTCTTGGTAAGCGCGAAAATGTGAGTGGCGACGCCACCTTGAAATTCGCGCGGCGGAAGTCGTCACATCATAGATTCTGACGACGTCTTCCGGGGCCTACGTAGATCCTAATCGGTCAAAATGAAGCAAATTGACCTCTGAGTGGCCGAAAGACCTAACATGCCAAGTTTCAGGGAATTTTGAAGAGCCAGTTCCCCCGAAATACGACGAATACTGTTTTAAATCCGTGACGCCACGCGCGGAAATTCCAGCACGAAATTCTAAAATGGAATTTTGACCTTGATTATTTCCTGCGTTAATAAAATTATGGTGGTGAAATGAATGACGTTCATTATCATGACACATTATCAGTCTAAACCGATTCAGTGTTTCACTTTAGTGTCCCTTTAGGAATTGAGAAAAGTCCAGGCCCGGCCCGACCCGAGCCCGCCACCTCGAACCCGGGCCCGGCCCTAAGCCCGGTGCTTCAGGCGCGAGCCCGGCCCAGGCCCACCGTGAAACCTACTTTACCCGGCCCGGCCCGGCCCACCCTAAGCCCGGAGCTTCCAGGCGCGAGCCCGGCCCAGGCCCGCCGTGAAACCTACTTTACCCGGCCCGGCCCACGGGCCGGGCCGGGTAAAGTAGGTTTCACGGTGGGCCTGGGCCGGGCTCGCGCCTGAAGCTCTGGGCTTAGGGCCGGGCCCGGGTTCATTATCGTTATTTTCACTTCATTATCGTTATTTTCGGAGGGTTATTTTCACGGAGTCTGTTAGGTCGTACTAGAGCACTGCACGGGCCCGGGCCTACCCGAAAACCCGGGTCCGAGCCCGGCCCAGGCCCACCGTAAAACCTACTTTACCCGGCCCGGCCCGGACCTACTTTACCCGGCCAGGCCCGGCCCCTGTGAAACCTACTTTACCCGGCCCCTGTGAAACCCGGCCCGGCCCCTGTGAAACCTACTTTACCCAGGCCCGGCCCGGCCCAGGGGCCGGGCCGGGCCGGGTAAAGTAGGTTTCACGGTGGACCTGGGCCGAGCCCGGGTTTTCGGGTAGGCCCGGGCCCGTGCAGTGCTCTAGTACGACCTAACAGACGCCGTGAAAATCTATGACGCCACGGCGTCTGGCACGGGAACGTCTATGCGGCGTCGCCGCCCGCATTTTTTTTTTTGCGCATTCTCTCGCTTTCCAGGCGTTTTATCGCGGCAAGCGTGGTGATTTTGCGATTGTGAAAGGGAAATTTGTTAATATGAGAAAAGTCAATTGTGTCTTTATTTATTTATTTATTTATTTATTTATTTATTTATTTAACAATACTGCCAATCTCTTCAGAGAATATAGCAGGGAAGACACATGAAAAATAATATTTGTTTACACAAAATCATATATGATTAAAATCACAAAAAAGTCAAAATGAAAAAATGACATACAAGATCATACATTATACGCTGCCATTAGAAGAATACACAAAAAAAAACAGTTTTAGCAACAACAAAATCATGCACGAAATTATCGCTAAAAACAACTGCAAAAAGATAAGGTATACGTTCGTAATATGGCGTAGGAGCAGCATGTACACATTACTATTGAACACATTATTCGAACAATATTATGAACAACAGATTAATCGAACATGTCACTTAAATTTTAATACGATCATATAAATATAAGACAAAAAACTACGTATAAGTAACATGACACGTAATTTCCCTTAAAGGCCAACTCCCGGCGATTTTTTGACCATGTCAGGGTAATGGTGCTTTTATATTCCTGAAACACTCTTGTCACGCGTCCGATGGCTGAAATGCTCAGCAAATTCGAAAATAATTTTTAATAAGCAAAAACGCGCAATACCGAAACCGAAACCCAACCGAGTGTACTGTCTACGTATGACGTAGTAGTTTGCTACGAACCGGAAGTCGTACAAGGCATGCTGGTCCCGCCGGCGCGGAATATCACTTGCTCCTCCACAAAGAACAGTAAATCGCGCGCCAAACCAGCGAAGCGCCGATCAAACACCGTCGCCTTGTGGCCAGCACAATATACGCTGTAGCGGCCAAAGTTAGCGAACCCATCGGCTGCGTCACTTCCGTCGACCGGCAAACCAACACGTCACAAACGCAATGTTGCCAATAATTGTGGGAAGCCGGGTGGGCGTTTGCAGACAATCTTTAAAATTCATTTTCAAACAATCAGCGCATCTCTCAGGCTTGAAATTTGGCATAAATGACGGAAATGTGCAAAGGAACGAACCCAGCGAATTTCATTGACATCCATTGACCTCGAAAAATCGCCGGAGTTGGCCTTTAAAGGCCAACTCCGGCGATTTTTTGACCGTGTCAGGGTAATGGTACTTTTATGTTCCTGAGACACTCTTGTCACGCGCCCGATAGCTGAAATGCTCAGCAAATTCGAAAATAATTTTTAATAGGCAAAAAAGGCGCAATACCGAAACCGAAACCCAACCGAGTGTACTGTCTGAGTATGCCGTAGTAGTTTGTTACGAACCGGAAGTCGTACAAGGCATGCTGGTCCCGCCGGCGCGGAATACCACACGCTCCTCCACAGAGATCAGAAAATCGTGCTCCAAACCAGCGAAGCGCCGGCCAAACACCGCCGCCTTGTGGCTAGCACAATATACGCTGTAGCGGCCAAAGTTAACAAACCCATCGGCTGCGTCACTTCCGTCGACCGGCAAACCAACACGTCACACACGCAATGTTGCCAATAATTGTGGGAAGCCGGGTGGGCGTTTGCAGACAATCTTTAAAATTCATTTGCAAACAATCAGCACATGTCTCAATCTTGAAATTTGGCATAAATGACGGAAATGTGCAAAGGAATGTACCCAGCGAATTTCATTGAGATCCATTGACCTCGAAAAATCGCCGGAGTTGGCCTTTAAAGCGATTCTTTACACCAGGGGTGTCGAACTCACATCAGCTACTGGGCCGCAGTCACGAAATTTAGTCCCGTAAAAGGCCGAGGCAGTGAGGAAGTTAGAAGCGGGGAGAGGAGGGGGGAAGCAGGGTTTGAGCAAAAAATTGGGGGGACCCTTAAACTTCGTCTTAAGGAGTTGAACGCGATAGCGATATCCTGTCCCTATTGCGTACTTCAACCACTTAGTGCATACTTGCTATGCACCCACTACGTGGTGTTAAGGGAATACGCGCAGTGACGTGTGTGCCTTCTGTAATGTGTGGCCGGCTTTAGCAGTTATGATAGTCACATGTTCTCACGCCCGATCGCAATGTACGTTTGTACCACGCAATATTACTGCGATATTACATGTTATAATACGACGCCTATATACAGGATGCGCGTGTTTTTGAAGCATGAACGTTGTTTTCATTGCATTTCCAAGCAGAGGAAGTTCTTTTCACTGCATTTACAAGCAGAGGCGTGGCTGCGTGGTGGAACACCTGTTTGCCACGCAGACGACCCGGGTTCGATCCTCACTCGGACCCGAAAATTTTTATTATTTATTTTATGTGCATCTTTCTCGATTTTTCGGTCACGGACAAGATGACGATTTTTCGCTCACAACCAACGACGCCGACACCGACGCCGCAATTTCTGCGAAACGAGCTATTTAACGCTATCGCGTTAAAATGTCAGATAACGTTAACCAGGCATTTAAAAGAAGGCCTTTCTCATATCTCGTATGTCTGTAATTTCTGAAGGGGACTTGGCCTCCGTTTTCGAGAAGCATATCGATACCGATATCCACAATGACTAAACTATACTATAGATACTCATTGTGAAGTACGGGGCTTTTGTTTCGCGTTTATGGTTCAACACATGGTGACCGCACGCGGTGTCTCACGAAAAAAGTGCTTAAGAATTAGATCAGTCATGTCTCTGTGGCTTACCCGAACAAAGCTTCCTTAATCGCGACAGGCGAGTTCGAAAGTAATCACAGCACCTATCAGCAATGTCACAAACAGTCACAAAGCCATAAAAAATATGGGATGAAGACTGTCACATCCGGGCAGCGGGCCGCACGCGAAAGGTCGGTGGGCCGCGTGTTTGAGACCTCTGCTTTACACCAATCTTTTATTATTATGAAAGGCATATTGGAACGAAAATTTTCAGTTTCTTTATTTCTTTTTTTTCCCCTCAAACGAAAGTTCAGGCCCCCAAGAGCCTAGAAAATGCTCTGCTGAGTGCACCCTGAAAAAGTGACTACAGCATGCTTTTAAAAGCTGTAGTATCCGTTCCCACTTTACTCTGACGTGACAACGGGGTAAGTGACATTTCCACGGCCGCGCCGTGGCGTTGGTGACGTACAGGCGGCCATTTTGATTGTTTTAGTCATGTACAAGGGGCTATGGTGAAAGTTTTGGTACCTGACTTCATCGAAACTAGCCATACGGCACTAGGAATCACCACAATGGACACTGCAGGCTGCGGCCTGAAGTCACGACAGTACTGATGTCAATAGGCGCGCCATGCGAAAAATCGACTTGAATAATGTCAAAATGAAATATCTAATCAGCATTTACGGAGCTTCACGGTCGCTCAGAGACCCATAGGCGTGGGTAGGGTTCCCTTTCAGGGGGGGCGAAGGTTCGTCATGAACGTATACCAACACGCCCAACTGGCAGTTATTCTATACGCATTAGAGAATGACACACAGCAGAAGTCAGTCGCTTTGTTTCTTCAAGGCAAGCTTGCCTGTTTGTCCGTGGGTGATCCGTTATTGATTAGGAACTCGGATCAAGTGATTGATTTCTTGAAGGACCACCCCCATGACGGTTACCATGCCTTTTCGGTCGACATAAAAGACATATTATTCGATCCCTCACGGTGCTCTGTTGTCTTCCATTGAACATGCCATAAATGATACGGCACCGCGCGCTTTCAAAATGAAGCTTCACTGTCAACGAGTCATTTTTTAGAACTTTTATCGTTTTACTTACCTTCCACTTTTATTTGTTGGGACAACGCGTTGCATCTGAAAAAAAAAAAAAAGCGTGTGTATCGGTTCCCTTATAGCAACCATCCTTAGCGATTTATTTTTATGTAGTCTTAGCATTGCCTTATCTACAACGCTAGATGACACCAAAGTGTGCAAAGCATTTCGCTTTGTTGATGACTTCCTGTTTTCAATTGACTGTGCTCCTGTTGACATAGAAGCGAAGGTTGACGAGGTGTTGCCCGCGATTAAGGAATGTCTTGCGCCCCTTGAAGTCACTTGCGAACTTCCACAAGGGGGCTCTATCCGTTTTTTGGACATCCGCTTATTTTTCTTAGAACAGCACACATGCTGGTGGCATGAGCCGCAAGCAAATAAGCCTCTTCTTTCTTTTGTCTCCGCGCACTCAAAGCTCATTAAGAGAGGCATCACGAACTTGTGCTTTAAAAAATGCCCTAACCAAATCATTAATGAGAACTAATAGACAATGATGCCAAGGAAAGCATAGGGGATGTTATTGGAAGTAATTGTAATGTAAATGTGAAGAAAGAAAAGTGGACGAAAATATAACTTGCCACCGGCAGGGACCGAACCTGCGACCTTCGAATAACGCGTCCGATGCTCTATCGTGCACTGAGCCGTTACGGTGGCGGTCATCACCTGTAATTAGATCACGTGCTACGTGACGCCAACAGGCAAAAACAGTTAATGGCAACAGGCGACGTTGACTGACGTTCCCACGTTTAAATGCACATATATACCCTACAAAGTGGACGAGGTGATGACCGCCACCGTAGCTCAGTGGCAGAGCATCGGACGCGTTATTCGAAGGTCGCAGGTTCGGTCCCTGCCGGTGGCAAGTTATCCTTTCGTCCACTTTTCTTTCTTCACATTAACATTACAATTACTTCTAATACTTTCCTCGGCATCATTGTCTGCTAGTTCTCATTAATATTCTGTTTAACAAAGCAAACGAGCCCTTACATTTACACTTCTTTCCTTCTAACCAAATCATGTCATCACAAGATGGCACCAGTTTCGAGACTCAAAGCCATTTCGAGACTCAAAGACCGAAGCAGGCTATCCCGTTCTGTTACAGGCAGTGGCGTAAATCATGGGGGGGTCAGGGGGAATCCTGACCCCCCCTGTGTTCAGGCTGGGGGGGGACACCTCATGCAAGTGTCCCCCCTCGAGATTTATCTTCCAAATGCCACATTTGACTTTCTTGACAGTCAAGGACAACGCACTCTCCGTAAAACCAACTCTGAAATCTGAAGCACTTTCAATGAACAGAAACTCACTACTTCTAGCCAGTAGACACGATGGGGAATACCTTTATGCGTTAGCAAAAACGGGGTACAATTATTATTGCATAATTTAACCCGAATGACGCAGCTGGAAAAATGCTAGCGCCTGCGCACGAGTCGCTATTAGAAATTAACTTCGCCATGCGATGTCGCTTACTATTGGGTAGTCAGTGCTATTTTTTCTGACCACGCGCCGATGCTTGTTTTATTATTATTATTATTAATATCATTATTATTATTATCAATAATAATATATGTGAATGTATAATTTTCATTTCATGTGATTAAAAAAGAATGCATATATATATATATATATATATATATATATATATATATATATATATATATATATATATATATATATAAACAAAATGACCGCCATTGCAAGATGTGTGTCCCCCCTTGTGGCCTTTATGGATTTACGCCACTGGTTACAGGTGTCTGTTGCCGACCGCATTCTGAAAGATTCACGTAAAGGAACCAGACAAGAAGTTTTTCAGCGCTCGGGCTGCAGGGTAGGTGTGATCCCTTATATGCTCACTACTTCCCACAACTTGAAGAATGTGGCCCACCAGCGGGCTAACGTATACGCGTCGTTTTTTCAGCGCCCAAAATACGAGGGGAGCTTTGCAAGTTGACTCGCGCAAATAACGCCGCTCACTCAGCTTGTGATAAGAAACACCCGGTTACATTTGTTGATTGTGAGTGCTGTGTAGTTTACAAGTTTTCATTATCGTGCGGGAAGTACTATATAGGGCAGACGAAGCGGTGTCTGAATGATAGACTACGCGAACACAGCTACAACGCAAGAAATAGACTTTCATCGGGAAGGTTCCTAGCAGCGCACTTCAAGGGTTGTGGGTGCTCCCCCTAATCTGTATAGCTGTATCGTTATCGGCCAGTTTAGGAATCAGCTCACACTTGAAATAAAAGAAGCCGAAGCTATAGCCGAAATGGGAAACTTGTGTGTGAGCTCGCTATCAATTGCACTGACGGAAAAGGAAATGACGTTTCTTGGATTAAGATCACGTGCACGGTGAGTTGTGTTTTTTCGCGCATGTATAAGATGGGTGTCAAGGGCATGGAATAAAAAACCGCCCGGTTTGCACGGAACGCGCAGCACAGTCACACGAAAGCTGGCAGAGCGGCCTTTGTAGAGCCTTTTTTAAAAACTCTTGGGACAGCTACTACAAACACACTTGCATAGTACCCTCTACGCCATAAATCATCATAATTTTTGTGTAGAGGGGAAACGTCCACTGTGCCATTATTCGTCATTCTGCGGAAGGGGGTGGTACCCGCTACACTCTTGTAACGCATTATGTGCACTTTGTTGATGCTGTGGCTGACGACGATGAAGAATTTTGCCTGAGGCTTTTGTAATGGGTTGGAGCATTGAACGACCCACTCGTTACGCGATTCGCATTGTGTATAACGCCTGGTTCTTACTTTACTGCTGTAAAACGCGTTACTACACGTGTTAACGCGATTCCTTACCCGACATAAAGCCTGCATATATAGGGTCAGTTTGCAACGCAGTTTCGAGCACCGGCGTAGCTCAGTGGTAGAGTGCCGGGCTGCCACGTAGAGGGCCCGGGTTCGGTTCCCATTCTGTCCTAGGTGTTTTTTTTTAATTTATTTAGTCTTTTTATTATTTCGCGCGATACTGGTCACGGACACCGGCGGTGGCGGCAGCGGCGGACAACTAGGGTGCAAAAACGGCCCTTGTTGTGATCTCATAACAGCTTTCGCCGTAAAACAGTTGGAAGTTTAGCGCCTACCTTTCTCTTTACGTCTGTGTCGTGTTTTTTTTTTTCTTATATGTACCGCGCTAATGGAAGCTAAGTTACTAAATAAACACTAATGAAGGCGCGAGTTGCGCCCTCACGCGACGGGAATCGACGACGACCAAGCGGGCCAACTTAGCACGGTCATCGGGTCACAGCGGCTGGGCCCGGGATTCTCCCGACGGGGAGAGGAGGGGTGTTCCCGGGACTTTCCCCGATGACCCGCACGAGGAGAGGGAGAGGAGGTTGTTCCTCCCGAAAGGGCTGCGCGCACCACGTGACCGGCGGCAGACGCCGGGCGGACGCGCGCCCTCGCTTGAACTACTCGACCGATGGATTGTCAATATAGGGCAACAGCCGTGTGATGCATCTATGTTTTGGACCCAGTCGTTTCAATGCGAATTTTAACGTAACATTGGGCGCGAAAACTTCGGGGAACCAAGGTGCTAGACACGCGTGCAGTGAGGAGATAGTAGTGTGCGAATAGTTAATTTTGGACAACGATTCGAACAGTGTCATAACGTAACCTTAATGAAAACCAGCAGATCATGAAGCCAAGAAAAGTATAGGGGACGTTAGTTGTACTGTCCGAAGTTTATTGTAGTAAGTGTGATGTAGATGGGAAGAAATTAAAGCGGGCAAAAGGACAACTTGCCGCCAGCGGGGACCAAACCTACAACATTTCGGATTACGCGCCCGATGCTCTTACCAGTTGAGATACGACAGCGGTCGTCTCCTCGTCCACTTTGTCGGGTATTTATGCGTATGCAAACCTGAGAGTGTTTGTCAGCGCCGCTCATAGCCATTACGGCGAGTGTGGAAAGCTATTTCTTTGCCAGCTGGCGTCATGTAGCACGGGATCTTTAACGCGCGTATGTATGTATGTATGTATGTATGTATGTATGTATGTATGTATGTATGTATGTATGTATGTATGTATGTATGTATGTATGTATGTATGTATGTATGTATGTATGTATGTATGTATGTATGTACGTATGTATGTATGCATGGAAAGGAAAATGATAGGCGTAACCTCTTAAGAGACAGGAAGAGAGCAGAGGGGGTCAGGGAACAAACGGGAGTTAAAGATATAGTTGAAATCAAGAAGAAGAAATGGACATGAACCGGGCACGTAGCACGTAGGCAGGATAACCGCTGGTCATTAAGGGTAACCGACTGGATACCAAGAGAAGGCAAACGCGTGAGGGGGAGACAGAAAATTAGGTGGGCAGATGAGATTAAGAAGTTTGCAGGTATAACGTGGCAGCAGAAAGCACAGGACCGGGATGATTGGCGGAACATGGGAGAGGCCTTTGCCCTGCAGTGGGCGTAGTCAGGCTGAGGATGATGATGATGATGTATGTATGTATGTATGTATGTATGTATGTATGTATGTATGTATGTATGTATGTATGTATGTATGTATGTATGTATGTATGTATGTATGTATGTGTGCATATGTGTGTCTATGTCTGTGTGCGCGCGTGTTTGTGTGTGCCTGTACAAGTAGGAAGGGTAAACGCGGCAACTCTGCGTGACAGCAGGCAAATTTGCTTCCGAATTTTCACTTGCCCAATAGTTAACGAATGCACACATTGCGGTCTAGATCCACGCGCTTGCAATCAGGCCAAGGCTCGACGAGCAGTCGAACCCACGACTTCGGGGGGCTGTCCAGGTCCCCCACCACACACGCGCGCACGCACGCGGCGTTTCCCGAATTCTCCTCGGGACGCGAAAAAAACGGGAAGCAAGGAGGGAGACGGGGAAAGGGGAATCCCCGGGATTCCCCTCTTCCGCCGACGACGACCTCAGCTAGATTCGAGGGAGAAACCGGGCGCGCTGCTCTTCGCCTCCGAGCTGCGAGGAGGATACCGAGTCTCCCACTTTCCCATTTTCCTCCTCCTCCAATTTTCCCGAGGTTCCGCGTGTTACGTTACGCGGAGTCGATAATACGGCGCAAGTGCCGACGTGGCGGCCCGTTGGCGAGTGGGTGGCCTCGGGCTCAGCGGAAAGAGCGCGAGGACTCCCGGGGTTCGCACCCGCGTCCAAGATGCTGTCTGAGTTGTGCTCGAATGGACTTTATGTATTCCACGCGTAGCTTCGCTCGAAAATTAAATTGCCGTAGTTCCTGCTTTACGTGCACTTAAGTTTCAGGTATTCATTGTAACCGGTTCTTTTTGCTCCTGCTGTTTTCCGATGAGTGTATACCTTCGCATCTGTCAGTGCTGGGGATTTGCTTGCAGCTCCCGAGGCGTCAGTTACAGAGGGGGGAGGCGTGATAACCGTGCATTCCCATGGCATAGCGGGAAGGGGGGGGGGGGGGATTTGGGGGGGTAAAACCCTCCCAAGCTTGCCAATGCTCATACAAACGCACACATGAACACTTGAACCAGCAGGGTATTAGACCTCTCCCCCCCCCCCCCCCCCCCCTCCCCCCGACCGCCCACTCAAGAAAAAATTCTGGCTACGTCCATGGTGTGCTCATAAGCATCACAGGAAAGAGCAAGGTGTGCATAGTAACATTTGCGGGCAGGCTAGTTTTGTGATGCACATTTTATAGCTATAATAGCGCACACGTAACACGACACAAAGACGACATAGGACAGCGCTGACTTCAGCACTCTCTCCTGTGTCTTCTTTGTGTACTGGAGTAGCCAGGGGGGATTTCAACCCCCCGCCCCTTGAAATTTTAACGCGATGGCATTAAAGAGCTCGTTTCGCAGAAATTCCTGTTGGTTGGTTGGTTGAGCCTTATTAACCCTTTCAGTCCCAGTGATTCCAATTGGAATCATAAATTATGTAGGTCAGTCAGCAAGCATCTGGTAAAGATAAAGCGTTGTTCTTCCTCAAGAGCCCGTATTTAGCATCTGCCCTACCTGTGGTGTCAACATGGCACACACAATACAGCGAGGTCACGTCTGAACGAAGAAATTACAGAAGCGTTCGTGCTGTTCGCGCATTTCGCTGAGGCAGCGTCTTCTTTCACCGTGCAGAGATAGGGCATTTATTTTAGTTCTGCGCCAGAAATTTGAATTTCGGCTATTGGACATTATGCTATCCTATTTAGATAACATTTTAAGTAATAAATGAACTAAAAATTATGGAATTATTATTAAATGAAAATTATTTATTAAATTAATTGGCACATTAATTACTCTTCACTGAAAAGTGTGAACAAAGAGTTTTTTCAGTTTTTTTGGACTACCACGATCATGTGCATCTCCAAATGTGAAAACTAGTTGCTTACATTGAAAATAGTTAATTCGGTACTGAAAGGGTTAAAATGGCGCAACCCCACCGCGGGGGGATCGGCCATGAAACGGGCGGCGCCTTTTTATATAGATGAATTTGTTTATATTCTGAATATGCTTAGAAATAGATCTTGAAATAACTCATTAGCTTAATTCAGGAAAAGAAAAAAAATTTGAAAAAAGATATTGAAGAATAAGCTGAATTTAGGTAACCTTAACATTAAATCCGGTGTCGGCGTCGGTGTCGCCGGTTGTGAGCGAAAAAATCGTCATCTTGTCCGTGACCGAAAAATCGAGAAAGATGCAAATAAAAATTGGGGGGACCCTTAAGCTTCGCCTTTAAGAGTTGAACGCGATAGCGATATCCCGTCCCCTAGTGCGTACTTCAATCACTTAGTGCATACTATGTAATGGGTAGTATGCTTTAAACCAGAAGAAATTATGCGCGGCAAATGTGGGAAATGTTTTCGAACTTGCTATGCACCCACTACGTGGTGTTAAGGGAATACTCGCAGTAAGGTGTGTGCCGTTTGTAATGGGTGGCTGGCTTTAAACTATGAAATCGTTATGATAGTCACATATTCTGAAGCCCGATGGCAATGTACGCTTGTACCACGCAATATTCCTGGGATATTACATGTTATATTGCGAAGCCTATATAAAGGACGCTTGCGTTTGCGAAGCATGGAAGTTATTTTCACTGCATTTCCAAGCGGAGGAAGTTATTTTCACAGTATTTCCAAGAAGAGGCATGGCTGTGCAACTGTATGCGATACTGTGTACTATTTTAATACGCATTCTAATAAATACCATGATGAAAAAAAAAAAAAGAGGCATGGCTGTGTGGTAGAACACCTGCTTGACACGCAGACGACCCGGGTTCGATCCTCACTCGGACCCGAAAATTTTTATTATTTGTTTTATTTGCATCTTTCTCGATTTTTCGGTGACGGACAAGATGATGATTTTTCGCTCACAACCAACGATGCCGACGCCGGAATTTCTGCCAAACGAGCTCTTTAACGCTATCGCGTTAAAATAAATAATAAAAATTTCCGGGTCTGCGTGGCAAGCAGGTGTTCTACCACAGAGCCACGGTATTTCTTGAAAGTGCTTCGGAAAAGAACACTATGTGAATGTCATGTAGTGGAAGGAGTCTCCTTAACGCATGTAATATTGCGTGGCAGAAGCGTATACCCCGTCAGGCGTCAAAACACGTGAATTGCGCAACGAGTGGGTGTTTTAAAGGTTCACCCATTACAAAGCACTCAGACGTATTTAATCATCATCATCATTACATAAGGCATCAACAAAGTGAACAGCTGCGTAGGTTCGCGTGTTGACTTACGGACGCGTAGTGGGCCCTTCGCTGATTCGCATAAGGAACAATTATGGCGTAGTGGGCACTTAACAGCTGCACTTGCAGTAGTCATTCTGGGATACCTTGAAACGACCATTGTTACGCGTGCAGTCGTTGGTTTCCTCACGGCATGGTTGAGGCATAAGCCGAGAACCGCAGCGAGGCTAGCAATTGAGAAGACAATGCGCACGAGGGCCGATTACGCTATCGCGTTCTACTCTTAAAGGAGAAGCTGAAGCGTCCTTCAAGTTTTTCAATTTCGCATGTGTATATATATATATATATATGCTCATATACAAACGCGCGCACGAACATACATAAAGTACAGTTGAACCCCCCCACCCCCCAATAAAAAAATTCCCCATCTCCCGCTAAAGGGAACCATGTGTGGATGCGAA
Source organism: Rhipicephalus appendiculatus (assembly GCA_030522465.1). NCBI lineage: Eukaryota > Metazoa > Arthropoda > Arachnida > Ixodida > Ixodidae > Rhipicephalus > Rhipicephalus appendiculatus. The sequence goes on along the minus strand of JALIZH010023383.1, from coordinate 9,635 downwards.
GCAGCGGGGGAGATAATTCGCTTGAGTGGGAGGAAAGTCGCCGCTCTCATTTCACGGCAGCGGTTCGGGCGCTCATCGCGGCGCTGCACAGGAGAGAGAATGAGGCGCGCGCACTCCGTCATTTCACTCTAACTTTACGCGGAGCATTGTCATTTTGGTGGGATTTTGGATTTACAGGGGGGCAGGCGCCTTGTCAGGCTTTTATGCCTTTTCCGTCGGTCTGCTTGGCAAATTGTACTTTTTTGCTTTTTGCCTGAAATACAATTCAACTTCAGCACGATAAAGGAAAGGACCCCCTTACCCCCCCCACCGTCATGATTTACGCCAGTGGTCGTGATTGAGTGTGGATGGTGGCTTGATGAGGACATTGTAACGTCTTGAGAACATGCTCAACTCGTCCTGATGGAGTCCCACAAAGATCCTATTGTCCAGCCTCAGCATGTCTTCTGAACATCCACAAATGGTTCACCAGGGCCTTTCTGGCACTATTTCAGGGTTTATAGGGGATTGAAACATACTCAGTTGGTCCACCAAGACATTTCTGGGACCTTTTGCGTAATGACTGGGCTAGCCGTCTGGACATTTCTGGGACATTTTGCGTACCGACTATAGGCTACCGACCAGGATTGGTTGAATGCTGGATTACTGTATTTTAGATTTCACTTTTATATGAATGTAACGTTAGAACACGGTTGTGTATTAGTAGTATATAGAAACGCGTCAGCGCCGATGCAGACAATGCACGTGCACGGTGCGTGGCTGTGCCACCCGCTGAAGCAAGCACAGAAACAACCAGTTCCTACAAATACTTTATTCTGATGCCCAACAATAAAATCCTTCAAATGATGAGCTGGGCGAGGCACTCATAGTATCCATTCATCAGAATAATCAGAGTGTACTTCCAGTGATCCTAAAAGAAAGTCAAATTGCTTTTATGAGGACAGTTGTTAAAGATACTGTGCATATTTTGCAAGCACAGCGCGGTCCTCTCATGAACAGTGCGGAGAGTGTTTGAGACAGTAGGGAAACAAATTCTTCGTGCAGTATATGCGCTCTTCACGTTCGTGCAGCTGAAATAGCCTGTGTGGCTCCTGATATATAGGACAATGGCTTTGGCAGGTGCATCACAAATTATGCTGTGCAGCTTCACAGGAACTGACGCACCATTAATCAAAAATTCCCCAGCAAGTGGTCCCTTAGTTTCTTCAGCAAAACACTACAAGAACGCATTGGCATTTTGTAGTTTGGTTTTGCCGAAGAAAAAAACAGTCACAACAAGTAGAGCTGTGCACGAGCCGCATTTTCGAGCCCGAGCCCGGCCCGGGCCCGCTGACAGCGTCGAAGGTCTGCCCGAGCCCGACGCTAAAGGGCTGCGAGCCCGCCCGGCCCGGCCCGACGTACAAAAACAAAAGTTCGGGCCCGGTCCCGTCCGGTCCGATCTTACGAAGTTTCGCTGCGGATACAAAATATCTATTTCCGATAATGTGGCATATTATTCAACATATCAAAGCGAAACATCAGCAATCGACACATGACAGTCACTATATACACACAAATTAGAAGTTGTGTATATATAACAAGCTATATAACGATTCAGGCTTAGTGAAGTGCAGCGCTCCTGCATCACATATACAGCCAGACTAAACTTCCGTTCGCTGCTTACTGTGGTAGCAGGAATCGCCAATATCTTTTTCGCAAGCTAGCAAGCTTGGAATATTTTGGCTGCTTGTTCTTCCTGGAGTTCAGTACCTTAGATTCAGGACAGGAGTATGATTCCATCGATAGATAACGAAAAAGCTCGTCTTGTGTGAACGGTAAATTATTGCTATTGTCGCTCTACTCATTAAATAATTGTAATAGTTGCTTTTCTGAAAGCAGGCTACTTTTCACAATTTTGTACACTCTCTTCCGAAAGCGAAGAAATAATACGTCGTAAGTTTGATTCGGGTTTTGCATCTGGCCTGCCCACCCGATTAAAAAAAAAAAAGAAAACATAGCCCGCGCCCGGCCCGGGCTCGAGGTGAGAAGACGTCGGCTTACCCAAACCCGGCCCGCGGGCCGAGCCGGGCTCGGGCTTTCGGGCTACCCGGAGCCCGTGCACACCTATACAACAAGAAGTTGTCTGTTTTCCAAATTCCGGATGCGACCAAGGATTGTCCAGAATTGGTTTCTCGAACTATTGGCTGAGGCAAACCTGAGCTCGGCAGGCAAGTGTATACAGTCCAGCAGTTTGCTGCAGTCCAGCCTCTAGGCCAGAATGGCGAAACTTCTCTCCTGCCAGCTCTCTGGTGTTAGGGGGTTAGTTTGCAAGTGTCCTAGCAGATGACGGTAGTGACAAACAAGTGTGGCTCCGTTAAAGTGACAGCAGTGACGTGACCGCGGCGTGCAAGCACCACGATTCAACCACCCACGCTTGTAATATTTGTCGGAAATTAAGCATATCGCTTTCGTCGTCGTCAGACGCCATGCATCGACTCACGATCATAGTCTGCACTCTGCACATCACTGCTGAGTCGGCGCCGATCATGCTGCAACGAAAAGACCGGCCAATTTATCTCGTCAATCGCGCGAGCCACCGCTGATCACTTACTAGATCTGCAACACGCTGATACACGACGTGTACGTACATCATCATTAGCAAGGCCGGCAGAATCGCCACTAAGCTCGGGACCATGTGCCATCTGTTCGTTGTGCCGAGTCGCTTCACCTTGATGTAGGGCGCAACCACTAGAACTCGCGTCGGGCAGAGAACATAACATTTCTGTGGACTCGGTCGGACTTTGAGCGCTTGAGATCATTGTTTACGCTCACAAGCTGAACACACGCAATGGCGCGGTATTTTCCTTCGCGGCGAAATAATTGTTCGCTGCTTTCTACCATCACGAGTACACCAAATGACTGCAACGCTTTGAAGAAACTGGACGGAACTCACCAATGTTCATGCCAGGATGCGCCATCACACGTGCAGCCTCTCCGCGTGCCGCCATGGTCTCCATTGAAGTTCACAAAGGAAGAGACAGCGTGGACGGGGTGGAGACTGCTGCAAGCCACTGTTTTTTTTTTTTTTCGTTTTTTTTTTCGGCCACGTGAGTCAGTGCTTCCAGCGGTCAGAAATCCGGGAAATTTAAACTAATGTCGGAGAATTTTAATTTTGCGATGGATATTTTTTCCTTAACTAGTGCGCTTTAATCAAGAGGAATAACTAAGTATCGCGTACCATAGTCATGTCGGCGATTAATATATGTATTCATTCGGAATAAGAATAAGGCAAAACGTGTGCGTCGGCAATCATGAAATTATCACCAGATAACTATAGGCTGTTTATGATATCGCTAGATGTATTTTTTATAATAAATCGGCAGTCAAGTGGTGTTCATTGCACAAATGCTGTAATTGCCACTGATAAACAGCCAAGGTGGTTACTGTCCTGAACACGTCCGTATGAGAACACTTTTAGGATAATCCTGCAAACGATGTTCTGAGGACATTCTGAGAATGCTGCCAAGCGGACGAGGCCGTTTGTACTTTTTAAGGACGACCATAAGATGGCGACTGTTGTCCTGGACGTTTGTCCACCCACGTACGCCTTGTCACACGTCAGCGGTATCGAATACACCACACGCTCTGTGCAGGTGACGTAAGGGTGTCTGCGCTCAGGGGCGTAGCCAGAAATTTTTTTCGGGAAGGGCACCTCCTTGAAATGGCCATTTTTCGCTATGTATGCCATGGCGAAAAAATATTTCGGGGGGGGGGGGAAGGGGGGGGGCACGTGCCCGGTGTGCCACCCCCTGGCTACGCCACTGTCTGCGCTTAATCGAGCATACTTCCCTCGGTTTGCTCAACGAGTTAGCTTTTTTGCAAAGTGCGGACAACCGCGCAGTCGCAGAGAACGCCAGTTCCACACCAACCTTTCGACCAAGTTTACGAAGGTTGTGCAACACGGTGTGGACGTATAGGGTATGACGGACACCCCTACGTCACCTGCACAGAGCTTGTCGTGCGTTCGATACCGCTGACGTGTGACAAGGTGTGCGTTGGTGGACAAACGGGCAGACGCCTCAACACGAGGCTTACAGAGCACAACTATACCACTGCTCTAAGAAGGATGCTGGGCTTACACTGCAGGGATGGCAGCTGCGTACCCGTGTTGGGAAACGCGAAGTTGGTGAGCAAAAAGAAAAAAAGTAAGGTAGCACGGGAAATCGTAGAAGCGACAGAAATTTTCGAGAAGAAGGAATGCTGCATTAGTTGCCCATCAGTTGCTCTATTTCTGAAATGAAGGAAGTTTTTAGGTATAAACACGTGACACTGTTACATATTCCCGTCTAACTTTGCAGTTTGCTGCTCTTGTATAAGCGAATTGATTGCTGCTGCGCTATGGTGCTCGTGCTATTGATCTTTGCACTGGGCACACGTCATGTGTAAAACAACATATACGTTAATAGTGCCTACATGAGCGATTTTGTGCAGTAATAAAAGTCACTTGAAGTTCAGCGCTTGTGTTATCCCCTTGTGTGCGTGTTCGTCGTTTCACCTGGTGTGCGCTGTCATATGCCGTAATGACTTAAGGCGCGTTTACACTTGAGCGACACGACACCGATTTTGGTCTGCCGACTGTCTTTGGGAGCGTCTTTTGTCGTGTCGTCGTCACATTTACACTGAAACGACGCCAACAGTCCGCCGATGGTCTGTGGAAGACTCCGAGTGCGCCTTGTCGTGCTCACAGCCTTTCGTCGGCCAATTTTCTAGTGACGCGCACGGTGACACCGACTGAACTTGCACGAAGAAATTGAAACAGGGCACCACCTGCTCCTCATTTTCAGCCGTCCTCCCTCCTTTGCCATTGTCCCTCTCGGGCTACGCGGCGCAGCTCCCGCCATCCCCCCACGGCGTCGAGGGACGAGGGTGGGGACAAAGGGGAAGCAAAGAAAAGACATCCGTGGGGTGCGCTGAGGGGGTTATTGTGCGGGGCCCCCGCACAATACTCCCCAAGATCTCCCCCTTCGTCGTTTAACCAACGACATGGGCAAATTTTCGCTCGGCCACCGATCTCCCGACGACCTGCCAACGACAAGTCTGCCAATGCGTTTTGCTGGTGTTTTCGCTCTGCCATCCTGTTACACTACGACTACATGCTGTTTTTCGAGGCGTCGCTGTCGTCGTCGGCCTAGTGTGACTAGATAATCCGGCGACATCGTAGGCGGGTGACTCTTCGGGCGACCGTCTGTCGGCCTCGTGTCTACGTCGGTGTCGTGTCGCGCTAGTGTAAACGCGCCTTTACCAACTTGCCCACAAGTACGTTTTAAGCAAGTTTATTTTGGAGACTTGGAGATTTATGAGAAATTAACTCCGATGAACTTAAAAAAAAAAGTCAACTCCGAAAAACACCCTCAGAGTTTCCAGAAGAAGAAAAAAAAGGTCACAGTTTCGCCGCAAGGGCGAAGCAATGAATGCAATAGCAAGAAATTGGAATGCCACACGGAGAACGACAAGCAGCTCGATACTTGTAGCGCGCCGCTGAAGCATAAAGACGGACGCCCGACAAGAACGCGCAGGTATACACAGGACAAGCATGAACTAACAACTGTCACAGTTGTTACGTCTTAGTGTTTGAGCAACGCGCTGCAACTGTCGACAATGCAGAACCCGAAGCTCTTATATATTTCTTTTTCTTTTAAACTGCGTCCCCTGCCACGTCTGACCCAAGGTGTTCCCGGCGTTCTTTTTTTTTTTTTTTCCACATCGAAAGGGGCCACTTTCTTGTGCGCGTCTCAAGGGCAGTTTTCAAACTGAAAGAAAATGTAGGAGCGTTGCGTGATAGAAAACATGCTCAAGCTCCTCCGATATCTGCGCACCACCAGTGGTAAATAGTGCATATACATAGCTTGCCGTTAACATACCGGCGCAAGCATGGCGCGTGGTATACAGTTGTCTAAGACGGTGCGCTGTGGAGCGAGGGGTCCCTGGTTCGAATCCCCGGTCGGGTGCTTGGGAATTATTCGCTTTGCGCCTTTTTATACATACATATCCGGGACACAACGGCGACGGCAAAAGCCTGCTGAGCACATGCGTCCATATAATTGCTATGGCAATAAAAACTCCGAAAACACATAGCCATACTTATAGTCCAACGCTACCAGTAACTGCTCCCGTTGCTATTATTTGCAGTGTCCGCCGCGGTGGAGCAGTGGTTAGGGTGCTCGGCTGATCGATGGTCGCGGGTTCGATCCCAGCCGCGGCGGTAGCATTTCGGTGAAGGCGATATGCTAGAGGCGCGTGCACTGTGCGACGTCAGTGCACATTAAAAAACTCCGGATGGTCGAAAATTCTGGAGCCCCCCTACTACGGTGTCTCTCATAATCATATCGTGGTTATGGGACGTTAAAACCCAACAGTTATTTGTATTATTGCATCACACCACATTGTTGCACAGAACAACAGAATTGCAAGATGCTCGTCAAATAAATGATAAACGTTATCATGCGTGGAGCACCACAGTGTTAGAATGCAACGTTTTCTGGTGTATCGGCCTTGCATCCGCGTCGGGTAAATGGTTCAGTTTTGCATAAAAAAGAGAAATATTATGCATGAATAGTTAAATGCACAATGGCGGGCGGGGTGCAGTCCGCCGTGGTGGAGCAGTGGTTATGGTGCTCGGCTAATGACCCGAAGGTCGTGGGTTCGATCCCGGCCGCACGGTCGCATTTCGATTGAGGCGGAATGGTATCCCGTGTATACTGTGCGATGCCAGTGCACGTTAAAGGAGTACTGACACGAATTTTAAGAATTTTCGGATTGTTGCTCTAAATGAAAGTACTGGTGTCGAGAAACCTATAAAAAGTGTCGTAGTGCATGGGAATGCATTGGATATATTTTTAATACCGCTACCATAAAACAGCAATTTCGGTTTCGGTATCGAGGGGGTGGCTTCTCAGTGACGTATCAAAGCAGCCCGACGTCACGGGAAGAGCAACTGGCGACGTACAAGCGGAAAATCTGTCATCTGCTCGTGGTGCACGTAAACAGCGATGAGGTAATTGCCCTCCATTGATCTTGACAGTGATTTCTGCGATTTAGGCTGCATGACGGACGCAGAGCTCGCGAACTCAGAACTGACTTGACTCGTCGGGATAATGTCCATTGCAATGTAGCTGCCTCAGCGACGAAAACTTTAAAATCAAAATAAAATATTTTATACGTGTTGTCTGACTCCGCTGTGTGGAGAGCGATGGCAATGCATACCAAGGAAACGAAAAATGTCCCTTTTGCGGTGTTCCAAAATCGTGTCAGTACTCCTTTAAAGAACACCAGATGGTCGAAATTTCCGGAGCCCTCCTCTACGGCGTCTCTCATAATCATATCGTGGTTTTAGGACGTAAAGCCCTAGATATTATTATTAAGGGCACAATGGGGTGCACCACGTGATTTCATTATAGCGCACATGGTTCATGCATTCAAGTGTCTTTCGAATACGACTGGGATTTTAATTAGCGGATTGTCATCGGCCATATGAAGTGACACGTTTTCTCCAAATTTTCTCGGAGCTGGCGCACGTCATCTGGCATTCAAGGTGAACTTGTTAGCGATGCAGCTGATCTGTGCAAGCTTTACTGATTGAAATAACATTCGCGCGCGTATAAAAGAAGAAACCGAAACACAACTTCACGCAACTTGTAGCTGAGCGCGCACAACCGCGTCTCCTGAGCTTAAGCTAAGCTTTGCACCGTACGCTATGTGCCAGTAGTACCACGCTCCATGGCAGTGGATGCACCTTCGTGCAAATAAATGCTTGCAATGCGACGAGCAGTCCGTACTGATCGGCGCTTCAGTGCGGCCGTCGAATCTTTCCGGGGCCGCCGCATAATGTGAACAGGCGGCGAGGTCATCGCTTAATGCGAACAGCAACAGCGTCTACAGTAAGCGGAGCGCATTTCCCCGAGCATTGACCTACTTTTCGGGAAGCGTAAGATTTACTACGCTCCTTACCTCTTCCCTCTCCCGGCTGTCCTCCTCAGCCAGCGGCTGGAGCGCCGAGTCAGGGACGTCCTTTCTTCCTCTTCCCTCCTCCTCTCCCTTCATCTCTCTATTTATTAAATAAAGAGCCCGCCCGATGTTGGCATTGCACCGGCCGCATAGCAGACGAAAAACGGGCTGACGATTGCAGACGACATTTTGGGCTTGCGGAGTTGGCGACCAAATTTTGGGACGCTGCTTCGGAATGTTTCGTAAAAGAAAATTTTTTTTAGGCGCTTCGAACGAAAAAGCAGCTGCGGAAGTGAAAGCGAAGCGTCTGCTAGTACGGCTGTTGCGTGCTCCATTTTATTTCATCTCTTTCGCGTCTCGCGCAGTGCATTTTTATTTGCTGCTCGACACCGGTAGGGGAGACCAGAGAAAGGGAAGAGCGACCGTGTGACCTAGTGGCTGACAGCGGTGAAGGCGAGGGTGAGGCCATCTAGGGTCTGCGGGCCCCGGGCAAGCCCGGGGCCCGGGACTTCGCCGTGGACCTTCAACAGGGGGGCGGAGCCAAACGACGCCCGCCAGCCCAGCCCCTCACTCGGGTTCCGATAGGTAAAGGCCAGTCAAGAAACTTCGCCACAACCCTTGCGCTTAAAAACAAAACGTAAATCTGTCCCTAAAACATGTTTTACAGATTGTCGCGCCATCTAAGCTTTGTAAAAAACACTATTTTGTACAAACTTTAACATTTGAATTTAGAGTAATGTTTATCTATTTGCGCTGTAGATGGCAACCAATATTTTGAGCTTTACCGTTTTGTTTCTGAAAATTGTTGAAACTTGTTGAGAGGTCAGGCTGCTATGGATGATTACGCTGGCCCAGTCGAGAATTTCGCCACAACCCTCGCTCTTAAAAAATAACAAAATTACTTTATCTAAACGTGTTTTACAGTTTGCCGCGCCATCTAGGAGGCACTAATTACACTATTTTTGGATATATTTGACATGTATATTTAAATAACGTTTATTTATTTGGACTGTAGATGACAGCTAATGTCGTGAGGTTCTCAAAATTGCCGTTGAAAAAAAAAAAAAAAAAAAAAAAAAAAAAAAAAAAAAAAGAAGGAACGAACTCGAAGTGGGCTGGGCGGCTATGGATGATTACACGACTCTCATTGTGATCGTGCGTCGGCTGCTACGAGCGATTGGAAGTGACTCGCCTGATAAAGGCACCGTGACGAACCGTACCCGAGTTGGACGTTACAGAGCTTAGAAAAAAAAAAAAGTATTCGTAATTGATGTCTTTGCTGGAAGCGCAAAGTATCGCCGCTTTGCAAGGTTGGCGCCCCGGTTTTTGAACTCCCGGGCCCCGGGTCGCATCCAATGGCGACCGAGCGCGGTAACTTTGGAAGTTCACGCTAGCTTTAGTTTGTCAACATCGATGGGAATAATCGCCACGAACTTTTTCCTTCGCTTTCTGCACGAAACATGTAGCGTGTCAAACACCGGCTTTTATTCCTGCGAGAAAAAAAAAAAGAAAACCATACTCTACTCATTCTGGGAGCCCATATCACGTGAAGCAGTAGGCTAGTGGTACGCCTACACCACATTTTTTTTTTTTATTTGTTTGAGTCAAGCGTTGCGAGTTGGACCAACTCCTTCGGGCATTTTAAGCGGCTA
>JALIZH010023382.1:0-82811 GCA_030522465.1 Rhipicephalus appendiculatus | reverse complement strand
CCTTCGGGCATTTTAAGCGGCTATGGGTATATCAGGGTCAGGCCCGTAGAGAGGAGTATTTTTATTATTATTATTATTATTATTATTATTATTATTTTTAACAGTTGGGATGGGGTCACTTGCTCAAGGCCTTAACTATTTGAGGAAAGCGTCTATTCTGAGGAAAGTACCTATACGAGGAAGCAACAATTTGGGAGGGAAGTTCCTAGCCCCCCCCCCCCCCCCCCCCTTCCCCTCGGCTAATGCATTGATTGAGGGCTTATCCAGGCACCTCTACTGGACCTCTGCTGGACTGTGCGATGATGCACATATCAAAAGAAGCGGTTTTCGCCGTATTCCTCCGGGTTGAGCAATGGTTGACCGTAGCTTGCCTAGTCATTGGAGTTAATATGTGATGTTCATTACATTGTTAGGAAAAGCCGATAGCGAACACTGCAACCACAGTTGACGTTGCCGCGATATGAGGACATTACAGGGACTTTTTCGTAATCACTTTCAAGCACTGGCATAGCCCGTAGTAGAATACTTGACTGCCGTGCATAATGCCTGGGTTTGATTCTGGCCCTGACCGCGATCTTCAATCTTTCTGTCCCTCCGATTTTTTCCTCGCCCACAACGCTGCCGACTGCATTTCCTGTGACACAAGCTCCATGACGCGTTCGTGTAAGGATGTTTTACAGTCTGTTATCGCCGTTCCTGGGTAGATACAATGTGTGAATGACCTATATGGCTCATACCCGCGTTCGTTCGGCCGTGGTATACGGGTGTGTGCCACACGTGATTGAAGGAAAGGGTTTCATGATGTACGCGACGAGTGTCTCACGCTACTTATGTAATCACCTGTTCACTGTGTTCGTCATACACTAAAGCCCTCTCATGCAAATTTTGGTGTGTGTCAAGTAAAGAGACGAACACGAGAGCGCTCAGGCGTAGGCGGCTAAATAGGTTATAGATAGAAACGGTCAAAGTGCCTTTGGTTCGCTAAGAAATGCTTCGCATTTAAAATGTGCATTCGTTGTTCCCAGCCTGAGAGGAAGGAACGGAAACGTTATAAACCTGGTGGAAATGGCTGCAAAGATAAGGCACACACGGCCGCCGCTCCGATAACGCGGCGTGCCGCATTCTTGACGGCTGAGCGCGCGAGGTGCCGCAATATCCTGTCGGCGTCAATCATACATACGCCTTACCGCACGAAGCAGATTGCGTGGAGGAGAATGCGGCGTCAACCGCCGCGGCGGAAGTCGTCTTTCTGTTAGCAGGAAACGCCACAGTGTCGAGTAATAAATAAATAAACAACGCCGAAGGCTCGACGGGTCTTGCGGTGTAGCCAACTTCAAGGGGGCCCGCTTGCGTCGGCTGTGCACCCTGGATGCTCGGCGCTCGGGGCCAGAGCCGCGGCTCGACTGAGACGTTCGCGTTTTCTCCGCGTTGTGTCGCTGCGGGCGGCGCCGCTGGAAAGCCCCGGCCGGTCCCCGGGCGTGACGTAGCGGCCCGGGGGGCCGCGGGTTTTAGTGCGCATCGGCGACTACGCAGGCCGGGGACACTTTTTCCTGCGTATGGCCGCGGCCGGCGGCTGCAACGCTAAGGGGGGATGCACATTTGGAGCGAAAACACGAGTTCGCAGTTCGAATTTGCAGCGCAAATCGCTGAGCGAGAAGCTTCGAGTGCAAAGGAACGCCCCTAACACCAGGAATGAGCAGAAGCATGCGTAAGTGAAGCGCAACGGCCGACTTTCGGCACGGTCCTTTTGCAGCGCTCGGCACCAAGTTTCGCGAGAGCTGTGCCCAGGCGCGGAGTAGGGCGCACTGTTGCAACCAGGTAGCGCAACCTGTCTAGGCCTAAGAGCGGACGACGCACTGCACGCACCGAAGCGCGTTTCTGAAACGTAAACGACGAATGCAACGGCCGTGTCATCGAGTAATTTGCCTTCTCGGAAATAGCCGGGACGTTTAAGTCGGCCACGGAGGGCAGCGCATAGTTTTGTAGTCGGTGCGAGCTCATTGGGGCCGACGTTTTGCACCGCCATCCTCTCCGGTGTCGCAAGCGTTCCGTGTCAGCGAGCTTCGTCGGCTCTTCGCCGCGCCCGGTTACAAACGACGCGTCAGATGACAGCGAAGGACAGCGGCACCTTTTCGACGTCGACGTAAGGAACGAACCCGTGAACCCCTTTATTTCGGCACCGTTTTCTCGCACTTCACGTGGGGGTCGCACCGTCAAAAAGTCGCAAACTTTTGCGGTGGGCGCGCGATTTCTAGCCTCGACACCAGCGCGTCCCCTCGTCGTCTGTTCGGAAAAAATCGTCTGCAACCGCGAGAGACACCCGCAGCAACGACAAGCGAGTGCCGGACATCGTAAGACAAAACTCGGCGACTGCCACGGAACGTCGGATCGTTTTCGTCTCTTCCACGCGAGTTTTGTGCCGTCGTGCCCAACTTGGATGACAAGTCGAGTCGAAGGCGAGAGAAGGGTGGCAGCCGAGAAAGTTTTTCCTCGCCGGTAACCTCGGCTCCAGCGAACAGGCGACCAAGCCCCACGCTGTGTGTGTTTTGTGCGTGCGTGCGTGCGGTTTTTTGTCGCCGGTTGAATGGGGCGCCTTGTCGTAAAAAAGCGAGTAGCGTAGAGAGGCTGCAAAGCGACGGGACCCGATGCTGACGACGTCCGAGGCGGCGGCATGCGAAAGTTGTCCAAGTCCAAGAGCGGTGACAAGGCGTCGTCGTCGTCGGCGTCCGGCGGGTCCCACGACGCGACGGCGCTGCGCCTAGCCAGCTACCGCGCCGGTGAAGTGTCCGTGCCGTCGTCGACGGAAAGCCCTAAGGTTAGTCCTAGCTCGCCCGAAGACGATCACGGGCCGAGTTCGTCGGAACCTGTTGCCTCTTCGGAACGGCGCGTCATGAGCGGTCTCGACCAGCCCTCGACGAGCCGGGGGGGACGCCGTCAAGGTGCGTACACGCTTGCGTAGTGCCATCCCCGCACACGGGGTGCTAGGCGTGAGTCGCCTTTTTTTTTCTTTTTCTTTTCACACTCCGCGTGCATCGTGTGCTGGTTCCCCCTTTCCCTCGCTTTTCATCGATTGTTTGATGCCGGGGCATTAGCATTTCGGGCGTGCGGCTCGGAGTTTTGGTGGGCTGTCACAACGCGGGCTCCGGCCCCGTGAGCGCACGCCCGCGAAGCAAACCCCGGCCCAACGACGCGGCGGCCTTTTGTCGTTATTTTTTTTTTTTATCCCGTCCTCGCGGGGTGCATTTCGAGGGTAGCCACCGATAAGCTCGGGGCAGGTGTCAGACGACGAGTTCCTTTCAGAGCACCCGGTAGCAGCGCCATTCGTTCCGTTTTCTCGACGTTTCTGTGATCGCACAGACCGGCAGTCGCCCTCGCAAAGGCGATCGCGGCCGAACAAAACGTCACCGCTTATTTAGGCGCACGCGAAAGTCGTCGTCGATCTCGATGCTGTCTCGCCGCAAAGCTGTTGCGCGGAAGTCTCGGGACTTTAAACATCGCGTTGGTGGTTGCGGGCGGGCGTGCGCCGCTTTGTCCCGTGCCGATTTGTGCTCTGACCTCGGCGGATGTGGTTGCCGATGGGACGCAGTATTCCCCTACCCTCAGTACAAACTTAGGTGCTTGACCACCTCGGCTACGACCCCGTTGGTGCGCGTGAAATTTTGCACGTGCGACATTATACGGGTGTCGCACGATGCACTTTCGATCGCGATCTCTAGCCCGATGCAATTGGTCGGCTTGTTCAAAGCTGCGGAAAGGAGCTAATCGACGGTGCGGCATCGGGCTACACCTGGTTAGTGCTGGTGTAGCAACTTGATATACCTGCACACACGTCACACATGTCATTAGGTTTTAAAATCTAGTAACGTATTTTCACCTTCCTACTGCTTACGTACAAGTCTCTCTGTCGCTTTACTGGTTTTGTAGGAATAGTTAAAAAACAGCGCAAAATAAACACGGACAAGATGCATGCAAACAGGACCTACGCTGTTTTTAACAATGGATACGTACCAAGTGGCTCGCGTACACACGCTATTAAGTTGCTTTAGCAAGTGGCCTGATCGTTATTGTTAATAACTGTTAATGTTCTTAGTCTTGCAAATGCGTAGCCAGATACACATCCCAAATAATTTGCTACATGTGCAAAGCATTCATTTGTGCACGCTATTTGGTTTGATCGTCATTAATCACTCTCTGGTGCTCTGCGTCCAAAGAGCATTAATCGCCCTCTGGGTGCTGTCTGTGAGCCCCAGGTAGCTCAAAGGTCTGTGACATCTTGGCCCTTGTGGCATTAAAAATAGACTTATAATCACAGTTTGCAATGTCCCACCAAAGAATGCACCGAGTGTGTTGCATATGTGGATACATTGTTCACTGAAATACATTCGAAGCACTAGCTATACTGTGTCACCATATTTGATTCCATCCTTGAGGGTGTGCGGCAATGACGTTGATAACTGTTGCATCAACTTCTTTCAGTTGAGTGGGGTTCCATGTTGGCACTTCTTGATGCCTGGTTGAAAAGTTGTGATGGGGCGACAGCTGTAACTGCCGATTCTTCACTTAGATGTTTTGCAGTGGCAACATTGAAGGGTTGTAGTTTGTATTGTGTCCATCTATATAACACAGCCAATAACTGGAACAATCATACCCAAAGCATTGTCCTACAAAACCCATTGTCCACTACAAAGCCACTGTTGAATCACCTTTTGTAAACATCAGCTAACTTATTTTTTGCTTTTTCATCCACCCTTGCATTACAGGGTCCATGAGGTATTTTCAATAAATGAATGCATAAATATTTGTCACCGTTGCTCGGTGCTGTGTGTACTTGCCGAAATCTTGTACTTCTTGACCTCGTGTTGTTTATATTGCCACGTAGAGGTACAAAGCGATAAAAAAAAAAAAAAAAAGGTCACGAAACAGTAGAACTTGAACAGTCCCTCCTGAAAAACATTGCAATTGAATGGAAGTGCCATTAAACATTTTATGATATTTTGAGGTTTAACATCACAAAAGCAGCAGTCTAGGTTTTTTAAAGATGCTACATGGGGGGGGGGGGTCATGAATTGATTTTGACCATTTGCGGTTAATCAGCATGGACATGATACTTAGTACATGATACTTGCGGGTTCAATTACAGCTTGGCATTGAACCCTGCAACCATCGACAGTACTGCGATGCTACATCACCTGTGGCTTGCTTACTCTGTTCGTACAGTGTGCGAATGCAACGTGTTCAGTGTAATCTGTGGTACCTACCAGTGTTTAGTTTTTTGTTTGTTTTTTTTATTTTTTGATGTAAGCAGCAGTGTTCATTACAAGGTCTTTCTTCCATCTGATGAGTTTTTAAACTTTAGGTTGAAAAAGAGAGCGTGAATGGCGTTCTACAAGTAGGGGCATTCTAAAGCGCCGCCATTTTGGTTTTGAACTGTTGACTCTGGGATGCCCTTATCTGCTGGAATTCGAGAAGATAAAGCCAGCTTTGCGGCATTCCCAGCCGATAAGCTCTCTTCGGAGGTGTAGACATTCCAGGCATGAAGTGACGTAGCAACAGTCTGCGGAGCTACACTCACGAGCTGTAAGAGATACGTTGATGTAGTTTTGAAGCTGAATAATCGTGACATCCACGCATCAATTCGTCGCAGTTGATTAATTTTTCAAAAATGACCTTCGTTGGACGCTAGGCTGAATCTTGACTTAAGTTAGCAGCGCCTGTTGGTTTGTCGATTGGGCCGTGTGGTTGGGTGAAACGTAGCGTCGGTTAATTTTCGAGATATCAGTTACAGTAACACAATAGCAGGTGTTTTCGTGGGACACCTGCCACTAAAATAGAGAAAGTTGGGAAAGGGATAATCTTTAGTGGCCGAAAGTTTGGTACGGCAGGATTTGCCAGACTCTGCAACATCTGAACCGATCATGATTATCGTCACTGGTTGCTTTCCAGATTAGTTTAGCTCAGCTGAGGCAATAAATTTTGCTTAGCTCACAGCGGCAGAGACCATCATAAGTTTGTGCAGTATTTGCAGATGCGAACAATGTCGATTATCATCACTAGGTGCTTTCCAAGTTTGTTTTGGTTAGAAACGGCAATAACATTTGGCGATTGAGACTCAAAGCTGCGGAGTAATTGCAGGTGAAGATATTCATTACATTCACTAATTGCTTGACCGGTTCATTGGTTCATTGATGGTAAAATTAAAGTTGGTCAGTGCATGAGGCATATCTGTGAAATATCACACATGTTTGTCAAGCTGCTTGAGCTTTTAGTCCTGTTCTCCTTCTATCCAAAGCAAATAAACTTGATTGATTGATTGATCGATCAAATTGCACACACAATAAGTTGTACAAGAATAAACCGAAAAGTTTTGTTTCTTCGAGTTACAAGTTAGCTCCATACTAGTAACACTGAAGCTGAAGTGCTTTGCTTGTCCACCGTTTGTGTTGGGTTTTCATCGCAGTACGACATTCGGATAGCCACATGCCTTTCACGTTTCACGCGCATTTCTCACTCACAGCTATCTGTCTCCTGTTAAACTGAAACCTACTGGAAATAGCCACTAACTTATCCTTGAACCACCTTAACCGTGTGCTCGCCTATTTAAGTAGAGCCTTTCTTCCTTGTGCAGCTGAAAGATTTCACTTACTACCCAGTGAAAGTTGGTAGTTGCTCTTTACAGGAGTTCTCGGACACATTAACTTGATTTATGCGGTGTTTATTTATACATGCTTTATCTTTAATTATGTAACAATCACATTTCACCATGTTGTAATGAAGTGGCATTGCAAAATATTTTTATATTGTATCCAATGTGTAAACCCAGTTTTGCTATAGCCCGTTTGGGCTGCAGTATGTAAATTTAAAAATAAATATTGTCGTTGAGGGTGTTGCAGAAAGCTACACCACCCACCTGCTCACTGCGACGCTCGAAGTGCATTAAAAGTTGCACCTCTTCAGGAACTGCATATATGATTGAGTCAACTCAGTGCGTGGAAAATGAAAGTAGCGATAAAAGTAGCAATTGTTAAAATGCGTCGTATCTTGAAGCACTCCTGGGCCGTTAATTCGAATTTATGAGCAGTTAGGCGTTTTCTCTCGGTGCGGCATGTTATTTGATGACTTGCTTGTTTCAACGTTTCTCGCAATGCTACACAGCAGGCGCATCTTTTGGGCAGTTTGGCAAGTACTTTCCTGATACGCTAGGCACGAAATGAAGTTCATGTTCTCACATCTGGTGTTCCTGTAGCGAGCTCCCTGCTTGGAGTCCACATTGTCCAAACATAGAAGTAGTCAAACCAAGGATATAAAACTTGTGCTTCAATCCAAAGCCACGGGCATTTCACAATTCAGAAGGTGCAGGGAATGTGGGCGAAACTAAACTTCTGGCGTAAATAATTAATTGATCCCGTGCCTGAATGGATTGTTGTTTGGCTAATGCTTCCAGTTTAAATAATCAGTATTAATTACTCGATCAAATAGCCTCTCCTTGAGGTCGTTTGTGATTTGCAAAAAATGCTTAGGCACATCATAAGTGCATCAGCCACCACATGTAGTCACATTAGACCAAAAGCAAATTAGATGACACCTCTTGTGATGTGTGTGGTGTTTGTGTGCATAAAATAGAAATGCATAACCAAGTTGTACGTTAATGTATCCTTTAGGCTTGGCATATTTCTAAAAACTGGGTACATCCCAATACGTTGAACGGGGATCGAACTATTGGTGTGTTTAGAACTCTGTCCAGAGTTTACATGTGCAGTTTCACGTTTGTAGGTGCTCTAAAACTTGATAGGAATTAAAAATTTCTTGTCTCAGACTGCTGCTTTATTGTGATTACTGTTAATTCAGGTTTAAAGTACAATAAATATGTTCGAACCAAATTCTTGACGGTAGCGATTGGAATGAGAGCATTATGGCTTTAGAATTCAATGCAGCCTTAATTATACTCAATGCGTTATCATCGTAATTTCAAATCTGAACAATTTCAGAGCTGCTACTGTCTGTTTGGTTTCCACGTGCAGTTGCATTTACAGCAGCCAATCTCACTCCAAGACTTCTAAATTTTGACATGTTCATAGTTAGAAACCAGCTAGAGCGATTACACATACTTATGTGTAAAGTGTCCTAATTCGAGGCCAGATATAAATTTATGTTGATAGTTCATGGTTAAGGTGCAAGTTCTAACAAAAAGCTTTCAAGCCTGAGTACTTCTAGGTACTTCAAAAAATGCGAAAATTTAAGGCAATAAAATTGTGCGTCCGACATACACCTTTCAGATGTGTTTCACATCAATCCTTTTTGTAGAACTACTGGACTTGCCCATTTGGAAAATTGAGCGAATTAGTTGTCCCACTTTACAGCTGTTGGCCTACAATATATCATGCAGGCCGTGTCATTAAAGTGAGCTTGCTGATGTACTTAAACACAGATGGAAGTCAGTGCACGCTTTAATTGTCATTGTGTCTTTATACATACGGGGCTTGCTTCTATAATGCAGTTGTTAACTTCATATTTAGTATTAAAAAGTTGACAATCAAACTTAATGCTGACACAAATTTTAAATATTTTCGGATTGTCGCTCTGAATTTACACTGGTGTCGAGAACCCTAAAAAGAGGATTGTGGAGCCTGGGAATGCATCGAATATATTTTTGATACCGGCAACTTTAAAAAAAAAAATTTTTTTTTTGGTTTCGATATAGAGGGGCGGCTTCTCAGTGACGTGTCATTGCAGTGTGACGTCACGGACAGGCAGCAACTCGCGACACAGATCCGTCATCTGCTCGTGATGCAAGTAAACAACGATGAGTGAATTATCGTCCAGCGATCCCTACAACGATTGCTGCACGCACGACGGAGAGTTTGCAATGTTGACTCGTCGGGATAATGTCCATTGCGGCGGGGTTGGCCTGCAGATGCTCAGCGACAAAAACATTAAAATAAAAGTAAAATATTTTATACGTGTTGCCCAGGCGCGTAGGCATAATTTTTTTTTTTGGGGGGGGGGGAGGGGGGGGAGGGCACCTTCTTGATCTTAAGTGGGGGGCCGGGCAGGCAGATGTGGTCGAGTGGTATTTTGTGGTCTACATACCATGGCATCAAAAAATTTCGGGGAGGGGGGGGCACACCCCACTGGCTACGCCACTGATGTTGCCCGACTCCGGTGTGTGGAGTGGATTAACACCGCATAGCCAGAAAATGAAAAAACGTCCATTTTACGATGTCTCAAAATCGTATCAATGCTCCTTTAACAAGGAAGACAGAGTGAAGGGCATATCAGTCCACCATAACATTGTTTTGTGTTTGTCAAATACTTATCTCTCGCATATTCCTGCTTTTATTTGTGAATGATCTTACTGGAGTCATTGAGTCAGACAGAAATAATAACCCCTTCAAACAAATAACCCGTGCAAGCACTGTGCGACGCCAGAAACGAGTGATGAGATGCCGACATGGTGCAGGTCTTATTTCTGTTCGTTTAATTTCCGCCGTCCACCTAACATTGACAGGTGGCAAGCCGTACACGTGGGCAGTTTATGAGGCGCAAACACCTTGGCAGAACACACCGCTTTAGTAGACGGGGGGTACGGCGCCCGAATGCAGTGTCGTCTGCCTGCAGTTGCTAGTGCGCACGCGTACGACTGCACCAAGCCGGCACTGTCAGAGAGAATAAAAAACTTACCCATCTCCCGCTACAGGACAACATGTGTGGATGCGAAGCAGCAGGGAAGATGGTTAGCTTGAGCGGGAGAAACGTCGCCGCTCCGGTTTCGCGGCAGCGGCCCGGGCGCTCATCGTGGCGCTGCACAGGAGAGAGAATGAGGCGCGCGCGCTCCGTCATTTTCATACCGCGGAACTACCGTGGCGCCCCCAGCGGAGTATGCAGCTGTCGCACCACCTGTCGTGCGCGCCGCTCCGCAGAGTAGAGGACTCCTCATGTAATATCCCAACCGGGACCTTTGAGGTAATAAAATGAAATGAAATGAGACGGGGGGGGGGACCGTAGGAGAGGAGGGACAGGGGACGCGCATGCGCTGTGGGATGCGGGCGCCGCTCCGTAGAGTAGAGAATTCCTAGAGGGGGTTGGGACGCGGGACGGACAAAGCCCCCCGCAAGCACATGCAAGCAAGATCAAAGAATGGCGTCAACGGGACGCCGCTCCGTAGAGTAGAGGATTCCTAGAGGAGAGAAAGGTGGGGAGCGTAGGAGAGGAGAGAGAGGGGGGTGTGGGACACGGGAAGGAGGGATGGACAAAGCCCCCCGCGAACACATGCAAGCAAGATCAAGGAATGGAGTCAATGTGGGCGACAGACACCACCGGTAGAGCGTGTTATCCTTTGCTTGCACCCACCACCTGCCTCCATTGCTAAATAGCCACTCTGTGCTCTCTGCCATGATTCTCATGACTATGATGGTGGTTGACGGCCTTATTGTACTACAGTGTCTGGTTCGCATAGTGGCTGCTTCCCTACTTCATGAAAGTGACCGGACGCGGGACGGGGGACGCGGGAGGGACGGACACAGCCCCGAGCATAAGATGCTTCGCATCTAAAACATTTATTGCGAACAAATAAGTCGCTAGTGGGTGGGCCTCATAGTCCGGAAGACCATTGGCTCTTGCCGCCGTCCGCGCTCGGTCGACCAGGGCTTGTTGCTGCACTGGGTCAGAGCTGGACAGGGTCGCCTCCCACTCGACTATTGTAGGATTATGGTTGGCCGATATACTGGGATTGTTTTGGCACTCCCAGACCATGTGGAATAAAGTGGTGTACACTCCGAAATGTAAATTCTGTCTCCAGACGGCCGGCACTGTCAGAATAGGGGGTGCAGGAAAATCGTGAGCCAGCGCTGCTGCGCCCCTCCTGCAACTTTTGAAACGAATGACGTGGTTCGGAGGCCGCCATTGCTGCACCACTGAAGCGAATGACAAGAAGCAGCGCCCCGTGGACTGGTGCACGTGGTACAGGCGAATCGAACGGAACTGTGGCGAAGCGAAGAATTAGGGGACCCTTAATCTTCGCCTTTAAGAGTTGAACGCGATAGCGATATCCTGTCCCGAGTGCCTACTTCAACCACTTAATGCATACTTGCTATGCACCCACTACGTGGTGTTAAGGGAATACGCGCAGTAAGGCGTGTGCCGTTTGTAATGGGTGGCCGGCTTTAAACTAGGAAATCGTTATGATAGTCACATAGTCTGACGCCCGATGGCAATGTACGCTTGCACGACGCAATATTCCTGGGATATTACATGTTATATGGCTAAGCCTATATAAAGGACGCTTGTGTTTGCGAAGAATGAGTTATTTTCACTGCATTTTCAAGCAGAGGAAGTTATTTTCACAGTATTTCCAAGCAGAGGCATGGCTGTGTGGTAGAACACCTGCTTGCCACGCAGACGGCCCGGGTTCGATCCTCACTCGGACCCGGAAATTTTTATTATTTATTTTATTTGCATCTTTCTCGATTTTTCGGTCACGGACAAGATGATGATTTTTCGCTCACAACCAACGACGCCGACGCCGGAATTTCTGCGAAACGAGCTCTTTAACGCTATCGCGTTAAAATTTCTCCGTTATAACTCGGAGATTGGTGGCGGCGCCGTGCCGACAGAACCCGGTGCGGGCGAGCGTACAGAAGTGCGGCCCTGGTAGGTGCCCCGGTCACATGCGTATTTGGATGCGCCGCTTTCCCAATGACTGATGTTCTCGCGATCGTGGGTTTGTAGGCGGTCAGCCGATTGCGATATGGTAATCTCATCTTGTATATTACAGAGGTCACTTGTGTCATTTCACATTGCCATTGCCAGATTTCATTGTTGCGCGGATGCGAATACGTGACCGTCGTTGTCGCCTGTAGGAGCTGAAGAGCACGTGGATGAAGGTTCGACTCCATGCACGGAGGAAGGAAACATTTTGGGGGGGGATTGCGCAATGCGATAGAAAAAAAAAAAGTCAGAAAAAAAATATTTCGCATTTCCACGAAGTGAATCATGACGAGTGGGTGAAGCACTGGGGATCGTTCTTACCGTTAAGCACCCGTGACATTGCTCACTCGCACATGTAAATGAGTGACAACGCGCGTGTACAGTATATACAATGGGTTTTTTCCGTTGAACCGCCGCTTCCCGCGTCCTCAACTCCGGGGTAGCAGCTTGTTGGCGGCGTTGCCGTTTTGCCTTTCGCGGGCGAGAGCGCGTTCACGATCGTTTTCATCCATAGCAGAAAGAGAATGTGTGGTCTTGAACGCGCTTATTCTTCATCGTCATCAGCGTCATCGTCATGGTGTATAATGGTTACCTTGCATGCATGGGCGTCGGCAGGATTTTGTCTTGGGGGGGGGGGGTGCAAACCCGCGTTGCATCGTGGTGGGGGGAGGGTGGGATTGCTGGTGTGGCTTGGGCAGAGGGGCCCGTCCTGGTGGGGCTTGAGGGGGGGGCAAATGCCCCTTTTGCACCCCCCTGCTGACGCCCATGCTTGCATGTGCTGTGCCGTGATGGCAGCGTCATCGTCATCGCACTAGCGTGGCTACACCGCGGGACACCGGTAGAGTGATGTACAAGCCTCGACCTTAAGGATCTTCGCCCCTAAAAAGTTATGGTCGGGTACGCTCGCGCCAATTTTCGCTTGTATCCACTTTCCCGATAGGCCAAGGTTTCCGAGTTCACTTTCATTATAATTAATTGGCTCATCAAGGGTGACGTGCTGTGGTTTAATAGGATGAGGCAAAATGTAACACCGGCATCACTCGAGCAGTTTCGATCGCGATCGTGACCGATGCTGATTTGGCTCGATCCTGATCAGATGCTGCGGCGTGGTCCCATTTAACCGCCATAGAGCCCGGTCGCAATGAAGACGATCGCGAACGGCGCTGCGCGATCTGGCTCATATATAGACCTTTTCACGGACGGCTTTTCCCTGGGCTGCGCCAAGTTGGTGTGAACCCCACAAAATGCACTGCCGAGGCTGTGATGTCAGCCTTTGTACTCCCTCACGCAGCCCAGCATGGCGGCGTTTTTTTCTCTCCTCTGAAATGGTGTATAGATCGCGATTTGACAGACGTCTGCGTCAAACTCTAGTCTGCCTGCGTGGTACATATTGGTTACGGTGCTAGGCCGGCGACGCGAAGGTAGGCAAAGATTCACCGCAGCCCCCCCCCCCCTTCGTTGGTCGAGTCCAAAGGACAACGTGCTTCGCAATGGATGAAAGAAAAAGGTAAGAAAATGAGGCGAGGACGTGCTTCTCACGATGGCCTGCCTGTGGTGCCTGGCTTTTTAAAAAAGGAAGTAAACATGAGAAGTAAATAGTTCTTAACATCAGGAACCTTCGGCCTCCATTAACTTCAATGCCGTATCAGGATTCATTGGCTCAGCACTGGTCCGTTCATCATAAATGAATATTTGCCTCTGAAATGGGGGTAAATCCGGCTACTCACCACTGGTCCACTAAGAAGTTCCTCCTGGTCCTAGTTACGACAAGAGGGACTTATAGTATACTCCGTGATGAGCAACCGTCCTCTCGGCTATGAAGCTGCCGAACCGATGATTGATTTGCCAAAGCTACGGTCGCTTAGTGATGCAGCACTAGCCGAGACTTCGAAAGAGGAGCAAAGACAAGAAATGCTAGTGACTGGAAGATGAAACTTTGGTCAAGTCTTTCATGGCAGGGGACGAGCCCGATGAGTTCACAAGAGCCGAGATTGGAGGAGATTTCTCTGACGATGACTACGATGACTAAGCTTTCTCAATAAAGACAATAAAGACGACTTCTCGTCAATAAGTGCTGTCTCTCTCATTCATACTTGTGGTCACCCTCTGTCAAACCGTTCGGCCGGCTACTGCGCCTAAAATATAACGTCGTAGTAATTGGTTATAACGTCGTAGTACTTGGCTATAATGTAGTACTTGTATATGTAGTAGCTCTTGGTTGAACTTGGCTATAACGTCGTAACACCTAGCTAAAGCCTAGCAACGGCCTAGAAGCAACCTAGAAACAACCTGCATCACCTATCTGAGGCAAGCAACCTAGAAGCAACCAGCTTAGTCTTCAGAATCGTCCATCGCTGTTTCAAGGCTTGCGTGGCTTAGTGCTAGCATCTCTCAGATTTTTCTGTCATTTTTTGTGTGTTTATTTCTATTTCTTTTTTTCTTTCTGGATTTCACTCTTTCTGTATTTCTTTCTCTTTCTTGCCCTTCCTTGCTCTTTCTGTATTTTCTATTTCTCCACTTTCTCTCTGTATTGCTCGCTTGCTTCCTCTTTCTTTCTATCTTTCTTTGATTATCTCTTTCTGCCTTGCTTTCTCACTATTTATTTCCATGCTACGCTTTACTCTCTCCCCTCCCCTTTCCCTCCTCACCCTAACTTCCCTCTCCCACCCCCTTGCAAGGCTATGCAATGCACTGTGCTGGGTAGCCGAGTGGGGTTACGAAAATGAGTAATAGGCGAACATAGTTTGTAGCCGGAACTTTATCTTAGCACGGATAACGCGCCGGTTCGACTAGACTCAGCCCATGATCGAGATTTCGCCAGACTTGCACGTGCAGTGAACTAGAGTACTTGCACTTTAGGCGGCGCGCATTTCCAGTATGGCGTCCCCCCTGGCGTGAAAATTTGAAAAAAGGTATATGCTAGGGGTGTGCGAATAGCGAATCTCAGAACCCGGATCTAATGCGAATAATAATCGAATGTCATTGGAATAGTTTTCGAATAGCGAGAGAATCATTCCCAGAACAGCCGTAAATTTTCGGAACAGTTTATTTGAACCAAATATCGACTAACTTTAACGAAGGAACATTACGATTGCTTTAACCCTTTCAGTCCCAGTGATTCCAATTGGGATCATAAATTATGTAGGTCAGTCAGCAAGCATCTGGTAAAGATAAAGCGTTGTTCTTCCTCAAGAGCCCGTATTTAGCATCTGCCCTACATGTG
The DNA here is from genome assembly GCA_030522465.1 of Rhipicephalus appendiculatus. Lineage (NCBI taxonomy): Eukaryota > Metazoa > Arthropoda > Arachnida > Ixodida > Ixodidae > Rhipicephalus > Rhipicephalus appendiculatus. The sequence continues at coordinate 67,885 of JALIZH010023382.1, read as the reverse complement.
GTGTCAACATGGCACACACAATACAGCGAGGTCACGTCTGAACGAAGAAATTACAGAAGCGGTCGTGCTGTTCGCGCATTTCGCTGAGGCAGCGTCTTCTTTCACTATGTAGAGATAGGGCATTTATTTTAGTTCTGTGCCGGAAATTTGAATTTTGGCTATTGCACATTATGATATCCTGTCTAAATAACAATTAAGTAATAAATGAAGTAAAAATTGTGGAAATATTATTAAATAATAATTATTTATTAAATTAATTGTCCCATTAATTACTCTTCACTGGAAAGTGTGAGCAAAGATTTTTTCAGTTTTTTCGGACTACCACGATCATGTGCATCTCGAAATGTAAAAACTAGTTGCTTACATTGAAAATAGTTAATTCGGGACTGAAAGGGTTAACCGACATAAAAATGTCACAATTATGTAAACCCAGGTAAGCTGGACACGGCACTCTGAACACGACGCGCGCGATTACTTGAAATGCTAAAAATTTATTGAAGGCGGTTAAGGCGAAAGCCTTAGATTTTTCATTGAACGCGAAAATTGACCGTCAGCGTCAGCGCAAGTGATGCAGAATATTGTCACGGGACGATGACGTCACCATATAACTACATGACGTAACACAACCACATCACGTGACATCGTTGCTTGCTGATAGGTGGACCGATCACAGAGGCGTTGCAAAACCAAGTTTGGTTCAGAAAGGTTTTAGAAGGCGGGCTTGGGGGGGGGGGGGGGTGTAGGGGGGGGAAGATCGCTTTCGCCTTCAAGTCGTTTTAGGCGAATTCATTAGGGACCCTGTGAGTATTTGTTTTAAGTTAGCCTAATGCCTTGTCTATTTGAATTAAATCCGACCTTTCCAAAGGGGGAAGAAAAGCGCTATAAATTCGCAGCCCAACTCTCTACGTCTTACGACAGAATGGCCTTATTTAACCTTCTATTCATTTTCGTGCTTTCTCCCTACCTTCTCCGCCTCGAATCCTCAAAACTTGTTTTACTGATTTCTTCCGCAGACCTGTTTACCGTTCCAATCATGTCGCTAAACACAAAGGCTTCGTATATAGGCGAATGCCCACACGTGTACCCGATTGGATATCTCCACATTCAATTAAAACGTGCTCCGTCGTTGCCTTAACCCCCCCCCCCCCCTCCCCCCGCATGTGCATGTTTTCGTCCTCTGTACTGAATCTGGCTTGATAACTGCGCCTTCTAAAGCAATCCGACCTGGCTTCCAACAATAAAGCGCTTCCCCTTGAATTATCATAGGATGCTTTCCTCCTTATTTCGTGTTTGCCCTTTCGGTAGAGCCGGTGTTTCTTTCCTGTTTTTTTTTTTTTCTCGATCGCTGCTATCCAATAAATGTTCTGCGCATCTCCGACTCTTACCTTAACACTCTTTTTTTTTATTGAAATAAAATGCAAATGAAGGAGTTGTTGTCGCCATTTCTTGGCGGCGACTACCCCTTTCCACTTGGTTGTTAGGATTAAAAATATGTTACGTATCGCTCACGCTGTCAGCCGTATATTTGCTGGCGAGTCTCCTGGTTCTTCTTCTCCGCTGCGATTTAACGCTCTCCCCGTGCAAATACACGAACATTTTCTCTGCTCATCTATTATCTTTCATATTCCTTAGACTCTCCTCGAACCCCGCTTTGCCGTGAGCTTCCCTCGCCTCGAAACTTGCGCATCCCGTGTCGCTCTTTACAGCCTCGTTTGTCGTCTTCCCGTGAGCGCCCAACGCGAGGCGTCCCACGGTCCTTCGGTTCACGTCCATCCCTGCTTGCACCTCTGACTCAATGTACGCCATTTGTTTCCCAAATGTAAGTCCTGGAACCATCGCACCTTTCCGCAGACCTCAAAGCACCTCGTACTTATTGTATAGCCCCTTCAGTCACGAATTAAGATGCGCATCTGCTAATGCGTCAAATTCGCGTGGCATACTTCCAAGGCACTCAGTATTGCATTCCTAGAAAGAAAAATGAAGGAATGTGTTGTTTTGTGTGAGTTTCAGTAATTAAAGTAAATTAGCGCGTAGCTAATTATCTAATTATTCTGCATTCGCTCAGGTTCAATACTTGCATAAAAAGAACTAACTATTAGGCCCGAAATGCATGCACAGTTTGTTTTTTTGGTTGTATTCGTTTCGAGCGGAGAAAAAAAAAATACTCTTGACGTAACTCCTTTAACGCGGCACGTCGAACGATCGTCGAACACGGTAGTGTCTCCAGCAAAGTGATCCTCTGCAGCAATACCCAGCACTATGACGTTAAATGACCGTGGTGTTGTCCACTCAGGGAAGCCTGCAGGAATGTGCACACTGAGTTTCAGACCAGTTGAAGAAACAGGCGCCGTGTGACACGCCTCCGAACTTCGCGTACACGATTGTGTACGCCGTGACTGAAGGGGATAGGAGGTATTCGCGCGACGTAATCCGCAAGGGGCGCTAGCGCGGCAGTCGCCATACTTGTGGTTTCGCGCGCGAAGGTCATCGTCGGACCACGACCAAAGGTATCGGCAGCACGTGTTATGTTGATATTTTTAAAGAAAACGTGTTAGTAAGGTGCAGCGCCGCCAAACATCAGGCTGTCATATGCCGGATCGCTGACGGACCACCGCTATGGCGGCGTAAAGTCCCTAGAATAACTAAAGTAGCGCTATGCGTGTCAATGTGCAGGCTCCTCTCCCCTATGCTTGGTGGTGCAAGCGCCAATCTTGTCCGTCCTCTGTGCATACCCTCTCCCGCGCGCCGGGAGAGGGTATGCCTGTGAAAGGGTATGCCTTTCGCACGGCCGGCCGTGCTTTCAGCAGTTTCCTGGCGGACACCATAGAGGCGCTGCTGCAGCTTCTGGGAGAGGAGGCAGAGGCGAAGGGGCGCGGTTGGCGCTACTTTACTTTATCTAGGGACTTTATGGCGGCGCACTCACTGGCGCCGCCTGGCGGGGAAGAGCTTAGTGAATACCTCCTATACCCATAAACGCTCTGCGCCTCATTAATGCAGCATTGCTCTTTCCCTGTGGTGCCGTGAGTTTTTTCCTGTACCTCCATGTATATCTATCACCCTCACTTACCCGCACTCCGAGGCACTTGTATTATCTTACACTCGGCATTCCCTGACCCTGTATGGACAACCGCCTGATCATTGGAATCGTTGAATACCATGAACCCACTTTTTTTTTTTAACGCTGAATCGTAGTGATAGAACGTAACCTTCCCTTCCGCATATATCGCCAGCCGCTGTGTGTCATCTCGGCTGTTCGCAGATAATGCATTATCGCCAGCATAAAATAGACCTGAAAAAGAACAGTCCTCTTGCTCTTGTCTGAGAGCCCTGACTAAACAAGTATACGACTCGTGAACACGTGAACTCTCTTTGTAGATATTTCATGCTCTCACCGGAACGTAGTTTTATACTCTCATCGCCCGGGTCGCTTTGGGGCGTCAAACCCGACATAGTTAACGGAGGGACTTGTACGCAAGGCATATGCAGTAAGTATTGCGGGATGGAGTCAAACGACCCCTTGTGGCACTTCTTCGACGCATGCACCGGAGCAATAAATCTGGATGTTAGTTAACTGTTATCCGGGCGGTCCAAAAAAAAGAAAAAAGGAAAGGTACCTTATGCATTCACTTTAGACGACCCCAAGGCGAAAGCAATCTTTTTCTTCGCAGTCGATGCTTCGATCCTGCCGAGCCAGCCGTCGAAAGCTTTCTGCACCTAACGTCGTTCTGCACTGTCTCCGTGTTTCGACCACGTGTGACGTCAAGTTATGATGACGTCATCGTGTGACGTCATATGGAGACGTCATCACGTGATGATTTTTCGCATCAGCCGACGGTGAAAATTCGCGTTTGATGAGGCGTATAAGGCATTCTCTCCAATAATCCGTAGCATTCGCCATAGGCGTGCGCACGGAGGGAACAGGGGGGGGGGAGGGGGCTAGTCAACTAGTAGGGGGGGGGGGCAAAGTCAGCCTCACACATTGACATATAGGGAGGGGGGCGCTGCGACTGGGGGGGTGGGCGCAAGGTCAGCCCCATCATCATCATTATCATCAGCCTGTCTACGCCCACTGCAGGGCAAAGGCCTCTCCCATGTTCCGCCAATCAACCCGGTCCTGTGCTTTCTGCTGCCGCGTTATACCTGCAAACTTAATCTCATCTACCCACCTAATTGTCTGTCTCCTCCTCACGCGTTTGCCATCTCTTGGAATCCAGTCAGTTACCCTTAATGACCAGCGGTCAGCCCCATACATTGACATAATATGGAGGGGGGGCGCTGCGACAAACCTTCGCCCCCCCCCCCCCCCCCCCTTGAAGGGGAACGCTGCGCACGCCTATGGCATTCGCTTTCAATTTGGCCTGTTGTGTGCAATATTGTCGCCTCGAGCCGCGCGTTCGTGGCGCTAAGTCGCGGAAGGCGCTATCGCAATTTCGACCCCGGTGGGCAAGTTGAAGGCGGAACGCAAAGACAGAAGCCGTCCGCGCCTCCTTTTCGCGCTAGCTCCGTAGACTTCCGTCTTCCTTGCGACTCTTCCGGCGCAATCGCGCGCGGCTGTGGGGTGTTAACGCTTTGTCCCAGGTCACCCGGTGGTGCCTTCAGAAATGCAGTCGGCCCATCCTTGAAGAGTTCACGGACCACCCCTCGGGCTTTGTGACTGAGTACTATCGCGCTCAATGTGAGCTACACCGCGGGAGCGCGTGGCCAAGCGCACTGTTAAGCCCTGACCCCACGTACGCGTTTCAGCGTGTCAGCGCGTGGCTTTTTCTGACGCGGCGTCGCGCCCTCTCCCTATGAAGAGAGAGGGCGCGCAGCTTCGCGTAGCCGTGCGCCCTCTCTCTAAATAGGGAGAGGGCGCGACGCCGCGTCAAAAAGCCACGCGCTGACACGCTGCAACGCGTACGTGTGGCCAGGCCTTTATGTTGTACAGTGGCGCCGATCGTGACATATTTTCGAGTTATCAGGGGAGGGTTTAGCTGTTCCTTTGAGTGCGCATCGCCTTCCCTTGCTTTCACGCTCGCCCTCGTTTTGCCATGTCGTGATATCAGCTTCGAAAATGATAACTGCCCCGTGGCTTGATACACAAACTTCAAATTTTCTTCACTAAAGCTAAATAAACGGCAAAACGTTCCTTCAAATAAAGGAAGTCGAGGATGAAAGCAAGCAATTGGGAGTGATGCGCGCTCAAAGGAACAGCCAAACTCTCTCCCGATAACTCTAAAATATGCCACGATTGGCGCCACTGTACAACCTTGCAGTGCACTGGGCCACGCGCTCGCGTGGTGTAGCTCATACTGAGCGCGATAGTACATCCTGCGGATCGCAGACACTGCCACGAACAGCTCGGCCAAATCTTGCAGTCGTGCCGAACGAGAACGGCGGAGAAGCGGAGCTCGAAGTTGCCATTTTCTCAGGCGCCCTCTTTTCATACAGAGGCCTGTGCTCACTAACGGGTTTTTTTTTATTAAAGACGATAGTCTTTCTTGGGATACTTAAACGCAAAAATTTTGGTCTGTCTGTCTGTGTCTGTCTGTCTGTCTGTCTGTCGGTAACCCGATTCAGCTACTCGGCCAAAGTTTTTTTTTTTTAATTCTCTCTGAACGGCCAGCCATCTTGAACTGGTGTTCGCGTTCATATTTGTGAACATATTCGATCAAAAAGCAAATACTACGCATTCCTGAGGTGCAACATTAATATGTAAGTGTCAGGACGTGTGTTCTTTATTAGAAAATACATAGGTACGCAATTCTAAAGACCCTAGTGTTTTTTAGGCTGTCTCAGGCAAGGCAAAACATATTAGTACGGACGGCACAAGACTACCGTCTTTCGACGGCATTTGCAGCGAAGCACGCAGATACGCGGCCAATTTTTTTGTCTGGCCGGTATCCGGTAACGCAAAGGCGTAGCGTAATACCGAATAGCGGGTGCCGTACAGCTTCCGCCGCGTCAAGAGACGCCAGCTATAAAGGATGAAAAAACAACTAGCAAACGCGTAATGTATGTCCTCCGAGATTCCGGGAGCGCCCATCGCCGCTTGCTAAGCCTTCAGCATCGATTATTTCAGTGTCTCTCAAAAGCGGTGAGGAATCGACGCGAATACTTTCCTGTCGAAGCTTGAGCACATGAATCTAAAACGAATAAAAATCGTTTCTGAGCTAACGAGCTACAGAGCGCACGACGGCCTCTTGGTAGATTCCGGGTGGGTGCGGTGCGTCATCGTGGGCAATGACGTCACGGCTCGCTGCATTGTCGTAACTGAAAGCGATCCCCATTTTGAGAGTAGTCACCTGCATGCCTCTGAAATCGCCGTCGTAGTTCGACGAGAATTCGCTCATCGTTTACGTGCAACTGACAGCAGCTGACAGACTTGATGCTAATATATATATATCACAAGTTGCTGTCCTCACGTGATCTAGACCTTCGTCAGACTGCGTTGACACGTCACTGAGAAACCGCCCCCTCAACAGAGGGCTTTTAGCTTGTACGTATACTTTTAAAGGGACCGACAACTGGCCAGAACGTGTGATTAGATCCTAGTAGAAATGACAAGACCATGAAATATAGTGACAGATTCTAGCATTCTTTTCGCTTTGTGAATAGGATTTATACTTTTAAATCGTGCTTAAAAGTGACAAAAACCGTCATGTCGCGCAGCCTAGCGGAAGAGCCTTGAAGCTGGATTATGGAACATGGAGTCCATCACTTTACTGTACGTAGTCGCGTAGCCTGATGCCGTCATGGGCGCCAGTCCTCAAAATTAAAACATGTATATTATTATCCAGCCCCGCTCAATTCTGTGCTGCTTACGACGTAAAAGGAGTTGCACGGTGAGAAGCGGCGCTGCTGTCGCCGCCTCCAGTGGCCCAAGTCGAGCCGCGGCGCATGCGCGCGGAGTGCACGCATGCGCAGTAAACCAGCGCGGCCGAACACGAACGGCTCTCGCGCTCACTGTTTGCAGCATGTGAGTATACGACTGCATATTCGCTGCAGATAGAAAAATTTTGATTACAAATGTTTCACGGCGTTTTCCACTTTACCATTCCGTGATTAGACTCACTGACCGGTAAGCTTTCCGTTGCGCTAAAAAAAGTAGGCACCATAAAAATTGGTTGTCGGTCCCTTTAACGTCACTGTGTTACCGGAATACCGGATTGCTTTTACCGAGTTACCGGAACGCATGTTTTAGCCAAGTTTTAGCTCCTCATGCGTAAACGTTTACGTACGTACGTAAACGTATACCTTTATGTTTGCGGAAACCGATGTATGGTGATGAGAACTGCATTTAAACTGTATTTAATTTAGATAAGATTGAGTCACCGCTGCGGCAAAAAGTAAAATAGGATTTTTTAGCGTGAACAGTGTAGGAATACCGGGTTAGCAGAGGATGGTGTCGACATCTCGTGACGCCTCGTGCAACCACAGTCATGGATACGTTTGTTTTCCGAGTAGTGTTTTTCAGGGGGAAAAAAATCATTAAAAAGGCTACCCATTCGTAATTCTGCCGCTGCCAAGGCATTTACACCAGAAGTAGAGTGCACGATGTTTCTGGAATAATTTTCTGCTTGCCTGATTCATCTCGGCCCCGCTAGATGGCGCCACCTATCCATCCTTTCAGGGGCTTTAGGCCTCTCACGTTTCATTATTATAGCTTCGCGAATCCGGCTGAAATAAACTGATCGCAATTGGCGCTCGCACTTCGGCATATTTTCGCTCGGTGGCTGGAGTAGCCGCGAACGAAGGTGGATTGGCGAAGCATGGCCGTAAGCGTAATGCCTATAGGAGGGTTGCAAGTGACGTCATCCGCTTGGGGCGCTAGTGGCGTCCGCCGCCATCTCGGTGGTCCTGGCGCAGATGTTCTCTGGTGGTGCGTTTCCATCGGTTCTGTCGAAACGGCGAGCGGCGACGAGAGGCTGTGTGCGTGGCAGCATAGAGTTTCCTATAAATACACTAGAGGGAACTCTGGCGCTAGTGTCTGCGGGGGCTGCAACACGAGGCCGCTTCAGCCAGCATGGGAATCATGGGTAGTACACAAATTTGCCTAGTCTTGCCTAGTCTTCGTTCTTTTGGCTGCGTGTGGCCTGAATTCGCTTCGCCGCAATACGAAGTTCAGCAAAGGTTTTAGCAGTTACGCTTCACCGCCGTTACCTTTTTAGGCTCACGAATCCAAATACGCTCACGAAGTTTAGAACGGTCCATTCTTTTATCCGAAACAGAACCAAAACGCAACAATAAACAAAGCCACAAGTGCGTTCGAAGCCGGAAGAACGAACACTAGGCAAATCCGTGTACTACCCATCATTCCCATGGCGGCTGAACGATAGCAGCGCCAGAGTCCCCTCTAGTTAATTTTAGGAAACTCTATGCGTGACAGTGTGCATGATGCTGCAGTGCGTACGGGTGGAATGCGGTTGAGTGCCTACGCGGAAACCGCAAAGATGGACGCGCTGCCGTTCCTACGGTGGCGCCATCTCGGGGTGCCCCGCCCCCCGTGCAACCCTCCCATACGGCGAATAGTTTACGTTCCGTAAAAGTATACGTTCCCTAAAGGCGCGCGCATGCTCAGATTCCTTGCGGTATCTGGTAAGACGGTCACGTAAAGAAGTATGCGTACAAGCTGAAAGCCCCCAATGTCGAAACCTGAAGGGGCTCTTTAGGGTAGCGGTATTAAAATGTATTCGTTGCGTTCGGACGCACCACGATACTTTTTTTAGGAATCTACACACCAGTCTTTTTATTTGGAGCAACTAAACTTTCTCAAATTCAGGTCAGTGCTCGTTTGAAGTTCCCTCACAAGCTCCTTTTGACGTCGTAGATTTGACGGCGTCTGCCAGGGCCTTCGTAGGCGTTTGTAGGCATAGGCGTGCGCAGGGCTCCCCTTCAGGGGGGGGCAGGAGAGGAGGTGAAGGTTCAATGCAGCGCCCCCGCCTCCCTATTAAGTCAGTGTATGGGGCAGAATTGGCGCCCCCCCCTCTCTTAGGTGACTAGGGGGGGGCGGCCGCCCCCTCTGCCCCCCCTCGTGCGCACGCCTATGTTTGTAGGTGAAAATTTGTTGACGTTGTATTCTGAGGGACCCGGTATTCTAACGTAGCAAGTTTCAGTGAATTTCATTGGACCAGTGTGGCCGATATGCGCGGAGAGGCTAAAATTCGTGGCGTCACTCTGACGTTAGCGTGCTCAAGTTTCGACGTGAAAATAAAAATTAATCTTAAACCTTCATTTTTTTTCTTCTAATAATGATCCTGTAATGACGTAATTAATGACAGTATAGTTCTGAAATAATAATTGATCTGTCTAAACTGATTTGGTGTTTTACTTGTGCATGTCCCTTAAAGTAAGAAGGCTTGCCTGACGAGTAATAAAAGTTTAACGAGTAACCGACGGTGAACAAGCTGATATCGATTATGTTTTAACATCTCGTTTGCTTTGATTACGTGGTTGAACGTGGACAAAAGGCTCTGTAACAATACAGCTGCCTTCAAATAATGAGCCGGCATATGTAACGCGGGAGTAGTATAAATGTAAATGGCTTGCTTTTGTATGGACTCACTGGACAGAAGGTGATCGTAACGCGAAAGCTACCCTTTGGCAACAACATCTGACAGAGGTTTTTAATTTGTCCGGTACTTCCGGTAAACGCAAAGGGCTTTACGGAATGCCAGGTGTGTGGAGGGGGGGAGGGGGGGTGTCGCCCTTGCTCTGTGATGTTCATGAACTCGTATTATCCGCGCAAGAATAAAAAGTGCAGAGATCATTAGGTCTCACATAATTTCGAAACTTCCCGGCAATTGGTGCCTGCATTCGTTCTCGCTACAGAGTACACGTTAGCGCATTCTAAAACAGGCCGGACATCGAAATGCCTGCCGAAGCAGCAAGAATATGAAGGCCCGTATTCACAAACGCTCCTCGACTCGAAACTCGACCTCAAGGGAGATCCTTGAGGACTTCTCGGGTTGCAGAAATCGCAACGTGAAACAGTCCTCAAGGGATTCTTGAGGACTTCTCGGGTTGCAGAAATCGCCTTGTGAAACAGTCCTCAAGGATCCCTTGAGGTCGAGTTTCGAGACGAGGAGCGTTTGCGAATACTGCAGAAATCGCCAACGTGAAACAGTCCTCAAGGGTTCCTTGAGGACTTCTCGGGTTGCAGAAATCGCAACGCGACACAGTTCCCCAAGGATCTCTTGAGGTCGAGTTTCGAGTCGAGGAGCGTTTGTGAATACGGACGTAAATCTTTTTAAGGCGAAGGCCTTAGATGCTTCACTAAACGCGAAAGTTGCCCGGTGTCCTCCCGCGCCGGCGGCGTCAACGCGAGTGATGGCAAAGAATCATCGTCACGAGATGATGTCACAGATCGCCAGAATCTGTGACGTCAGCACATGACATCATCGATTGGTCACAGCTGTGCCGATCCCGTAGGCATGCGCAGTACCACGTTAGGTGCAGAAAGCTTTGTGAGGGTGACAGGGACGGGATCAGTACTCCCACTGAGAAGAAAAAGGAGATATTGCTTTGGCATAAGAGTCGTCTTAGGTTGAATGGATAGGGACCCTGCGAATTTTTCTTGCGTTGTCGCGGTCTCTTAAACTTTTGACGCTGACCTTAGATATGACAGGGTGCTTGCAAAAAGCCACTAATCGGCTTGGCTATAGCCGGTTACGACCTGAGAATAACTGTGCTCTGTCCTCAAAGGAGTACTGACACGATTTTGTGGCACCCCAAAAGAGACATCTTTCGTTTCCATGGTGTGCCCTGTCATCGCTCTCCACACACCGGAGCCAGACAACACGTACAAAATATTTTGCAGAAAGCGTTCGGAGCGGTCAGGAGAGGTATTAGTACCATCGACTGTGAAGAAGATGGCTTTCGCCTTCCGAGTTATAATAATTATAATAATATCCGGGGTTTTACGTCCCAAAGCCACGATATGGATTAAGAGGGACGCCGTAGTGGAAGGCTCCGGAAATTTCGGCTATCCGGTGTTGTTTGACGTGCACTGACATCGCGCAGTACACGGGCCTCTACCATTTCACCTCCACCGAAATGCGACCGCCGCGGCCGGGTTCGAACCCGCGACCTTCGGGTCAGCAGCCGAGCGCCGTGGCCAATGATCCACCGTGGCGGACCGCTTTCGAGTTGTCTTGGGCGAATGGATAATGGGACTGTATGAGTTCTGGCGCTTTAAAAATGAATTGATACAAACTGGGCCAAATTGCAGTTCTTGTATCATCGGGGAGGTGTAAAAGAATAATTGGTTAGCGGATATATCTTCCCGCGCTTTTATTAGCGCTCGTAAAAGGAGCGAATTCAGGTGTTATTCGAGGCACGGGCCGGAAACGCGGAGCTGTGGTTTTTAATTGCAACGCCTCGAAGGTGAGAGAAGGCACACACACACTGAGCAGCGGTGATGGAGTGGGCATCTAGAGTTTGGGCAGCCATCGTGAGTGACGCTCTCTCTCGCTCGTTAATTAGGGATGTTGTACTGATTGACAACTGACGCCTAACTTCGACGCCATTTTGTCGTGACTGGGAGTGTGAAACTGCAACTAATTAGGCAAGAAATTCGTTTCAGCAGCGCTAAAATAAAGGACCGAATTCTACACGGAAGATCTGCGTCCGTCCAGTCTTATCCGTGCATTCACTCTTAGGGGGGGGCTGGTTTTTTTTTTTTTCTTTTTTTCTTTTTTTTTTTTAATTGACGATGTAAGGAGATGTTGACGCACAAACAGGGCGCCGGCTAGGGTACAATAAATGCTGAAGTTGAAGATGTTTAAAAGACTGGAGCCATCTGTATAAACATGCATGTAACCCGGATATCGCATATATATCTGGTAAAGTGCAGTTGTTGGGCGGCTCGAATGAACGTGTCATTTTTTCTGATTATGCCATCCACTGACACTTCGATCTTTGGTAGCGTGAGCAGCCATGGAGGATATTCTACGTCTGAATTGAAAAAATAATTTTTTGGCAATGTACTGGCATTTTCCTTAATTTCTTTATGAAAACGGCTTCTATTCCTCTCTGGTTATCTCCAGAGCCAATGGGTGGTTTTTTTTGTTGTGTCTGAAGGCGAAAAAAAATGCCGACATGTTTCTATACTTCTCATAACTGTAAATGGAGATTGGCGTTCGATTCCCGGCCACGGCGGCCGCGTTTGGATGAGGGCTAAATAAAAAAATAATAATAATAGTAAGAATAAAAAAAAAACAACAACACCCGTGTACTGAGATTCGGGTGGCCTTTAAAGAACCGCAGGTCGTTGAAGTTAATCCGACTTCCCCTCTACGGCGTGCGTCACAATTGTATCGCGGTTTTTTGCACGTAAAACCACGGCTCTTAATTGTTAATAGAAGCAGAGGGGGGCACTGCAAAAGCAGAGCAACTGTGTTACTCTCGCCATAGTTCTTAAACTCCGTTCGAGATCAGTGCGGAGTTAGCCGTTGAACTTGAAGGCAGAATGAAATAGACTGCTAGCTCTGTGGTGGTGGTGGTGGTGAAAAACTTTATTATAAAAGAGAGCGTATGAGCCCCCCGAAAGGGCCCTACAGACTAGGTGACATCCTCAGTCCGGGACGTCATTGGACAATACCGCTGCTTTTGCTGGCGCAATCAGGGCCTGTTGGGCCCTGAGGTCGGAGCAGCTAAGCAGCGTCGCCTCCCAGTCCTCTCGCGTAGGGTTGGGGAGGGGAGAAATGGCTGTGTTCAGCTGGCAGGCCCATACCATATGGAAGACATCGGCTGTCTGCCCACAGTGCTTGCACCTGCCAGGTGACTATGGGGTCAAAATATTGCAGTATGGCCGGGCATAGCAATGTGTTTGTTTGTAGCCGGCGTAGAATTCTTTCTCCCGCTTTATCCAGACCCTTGGCGGGGGGTGGATACCGGCAGTGCTGGGAGCGATAGTATTGTACGATTTCCTTGTACCTTAGCAGCGGCGGTTGCGGGGTCCAGTCCATAGGGCTCAAATGAGGTACCCGGGGAATGAGCGCTCGGGCAGCCGCGCTGCTACTCAGTTGGAGTTCCCAGTTCATGAAACTCCCCCGCCGACCTAGCGTGAACGGGGTCGGACATGCTGCCTGCAGTGACGGAATACAGTACGGCGCCAGCATCATGGCCGTTGCCGCACGGCAATGCAGCTCTCCCATAGCCATGCGAGCCTCCACACGTTGACGCCACACATATGCAATTTTAATTGGCCAGATTAATACGGTATCTGCCAGTGATAACATGAAGTAAACCTTTGTGAGCCTGAACGGCTGCTTTCGGTAACGCCAACAGCGGCTATGTCGAAGCGGGAGGAAAATATAGGGTGAGTGACGTGATCGCCACGAGGACTTCTGCCGGCCGGCGTGAGGCCGTCGTCGACGAAACACGTCGCCAAGAATTCGTTTTTCGCGCGAATACTAATGGCCATCCCATCCTCATTCTTCTAGTTATTTCACTCTCATGGTTCGGCTCCGCGGTTACTACCTGTCCTAAGTAGACGTACTCCTTTACAACTTCCAGTGTCTCGCCACCTATCGCAAAGCGCTGTTCTCTGCCAAGATTGTTCCACATTACTTTAGTTTTGTGCATATTAATGCACAGAAACCTGGAGACTTACGAAGAGGGTTCAACTTAAACTGAGGACGACGCAGCGAGCGATGGAAAGGAAAATGATAGGTGTAACCTTAAGAGACAGGAAGAGAGCAGAGTGGGTCAGGGAACAAACGGGGGTTAAGGATATCATAGTTGAAATCAAGAAGAAGAAATGGATATGGGCCGGGCACGTAGCACGTCAGCAGGATAACCGCTGGTCATTCAGGGTAACTGACTGGGTTCCAAGAGATGGCAAACGCGTGAGGGGGAGACAGAAAATTAGGTGGGTAGATGAGATTAAGAAGTTTGCAGGTATAACGTGGCAGCAGAGAGCACAGGACCGGGTTGATTGGGGAAACATGGGAGAGGCCTTTGCCCTGCAGTGGGCGTAGACAGGCTGATGATGACTAATGGCCACAGAACAAGGCACAGTCCAAACTGACGCCTTTCAACGTGCGAAAAGGCTTCGAAAAGGCAGGTAAACCGCCAAACCGATCTCCCTGAGTGAATCAGCCAGCCTCGCTCCCACGTTTTCTGTTCGGATGGAGTGCGTCGATCTAACTATTGCAGCGGAGCTGTAAATGACACACCTTCTTGATTTTGCGGCGTCCGTCCGCGTACAGAAAGAACTTACGTCGTCAGCTCCTGCGAGCCTAGCGATGATGCCATAATGACGCGCCACTGACCACAAGAAATCGCGCACATCTCCCCGTAAGGGAACCCTGAGTAGTATGCGAAGCAGCCATGGGAGTTCCTGTAAAGTTGCTCTTTATTCATCATCGTAGATGACTTTAAGCTCCGGAGAACGTTTCCCCTTGAGTATAACGGCCTTGTGGTCCGTAAAGTATAAAGTTAAGGGATCTTGCTGCAAAGGTTGTAGTTTAAAGTTTGAGAAGGCGATGTCTATGCAGGTTCCCCTGATGGTAGTATGATGTTTGTAATCGTACGAAATGCACCGGAGAGCGTAACGGGACACCATGTGCTGGACTAGCCAGTCGTCATGCATGATGTGCACGTTAAAGTCCCCGGTGAGTACGAAGGGGTTGTCCTTGAAGGTGGTCTCATAATGCAGCATCGCCTTCTCGATGTAGCTTTCCACGTTGCCTCGGGAGAGGTTTGGAGCAAGGTACATTGTCATGATGATGATGTTGCTGGTTGGATGTCGAGAATGTTACGGCGGCATGTTCACCGTTGTGACCCTGACTGGTGACTGGTAGGTCGAGATCTATTGCGGTTTGCGGTCGTTTGACGTAGATCCCGACACCACCAGCAGGGCGTTCTGCTTGCTCCGTGCAAACGACCGCATCGTATCCGTTGATGGTGGGTCTCGCGGCGTTCCACGTTTCGGTAAGGCAGAGCACGTCCACGTTGGTGAGTACGGGATCGCGCTTAAGGGATCGGGTGTTGAGTAGGGCTATGGTGAACTCTGTTTCTGGGTTCACGTCTTCTTGGAAGGCACGGTGCTGCGTGATGGTGACCAACCTGTGTTTGTCGAACCGTTGAAACTCGTCCACCATGTTGCTGTCAACGTTGTTTTCCTTGCAGTAGAAATGGTGGTCTCCGGTGGCGTTGGTCAGGTAGAGATTGTCCAGGTTTGTGCAGCTGCTGAGCGCCACGTACACCAACTTTTGCCGGGTCGGCTTGACGACGCTGCCGCGCTGCAGCCGCTTTGCGAGCCCGCGCCGCCGCGATGCGATCATCCACCGTATCTTCGTTCATGTCGAAGTGCACTCCATGACAGCTGCTGTAGAAGAGCGCGCGCCGGGGCGAGAGCGATGACGCTGCCATCAGCGTCATCGTCATGGCGTATAATGGTTACCTTGCATGTGCTGTGCCGTGATGGCATCGTCATCGTCGTCTGGCGATGGCGGACAATGGGGGGGGACAGGCCTCGTTCATAAGATGCTTCGCCCCTAAAATTGTGCGACGTCGTTGTGACGTCAGTACATGGTGCCATCAATCGCCATCGTCTATCGGTGAAAGGTTTGCCGATCTCGGGGGCAGTGCTACACCACGTGAGGCGCAGAAGGCTTAAGCGGAGCGGTACGCGTCTCGCCACGTCAGTCGAGTCCAGGCGCTGCGTTGGCGGGGTCGTGCGTGGCAAGTGTGGGTCGACCGAGCATTGTGGGAACGCTCGAGGAGCTGCGCGCTTACGAAGAACGCCGCAGAGAGCAGGGACGGGTGCGCGCCCGTCGGCTGCACTCGTCATAGGCGTGCGCACGAGGGGGGCAGAGGGGGCCCCCCCCCCCCCAGGCACCTAAGAAGGGGGGGGGCGCAAAGTCTGCCCCCTACATTGGCTTAATAGGGAAGGGAGGCGCTGCGACGAGCCGTCCCCCCCCCTGAAGGGGAACCCTGCGCCCGTCGGCTCCACTGGCCACCCTCCTTCACTGAGCGTTGTAGCTCCAACGTTTTGCATATATTAGCACACGACATCAGAGCACAAATGTTAATCGCAATCAGTGAGAAGCTCGCGCTGGATCGCTAAGTGCAGCGTGCGTCGGTGGCGGGCGGTGGCGTCTGCATATTGTGTGCTCTATAGGCACCTTACAGTCGGAGTTAAGATCATATGCTGTGGAAATGTAGCATATAATGCCGCCCCTGGCGTATGTTATGCGTGATCCCTCTCTGGAGCAGTGGGAGGCCGTGTCGACCGGCTCAGACCCAGTCGTCCAGACAAGGGTCGTGGAGTGGGGTCACCGTCGACCTTGGGTAAGCTCCTGCAGAGAGTAACTGTACTCCACTCTGAAGGAGTGGCTTCAGTTTCGCGATGGAGCTTCTTCACCCTTGTTCAACCAGAGTGGCAAGCTGTGTGCGAGAGAGTGTGCCCATCTGTGCAGCGGAGAGTTCTAAATAGTAGCGTTGTTGAAGGAAAAGTGAAATGTGGCGCAAGAATTTAGTCCCGCGGAAAGGGTTGCCTGCACTCTGTTACTACCGTGTGAGTGTGCATTTTGTCCGCTTTTAAATGCGAAT
The DNA here is from genome assembly GCA_030522465.1 of Rhipicephalus appendiculatus. NCBI lineage: Eukaryota > Metazoa > Arthropoda > Arachnida > Ixodida > Ixodidae > Rhipicephalus > Rhipicephalus appendiculatus. The sequence goes on along the minus strand of JALIZH010023382.1, from coordinate 51,346 downwards.
GCATTTCTTAGTCGGGCTATGTCAGGCGGCGTTGTCCGCGGCAGTGTCCGCGCGCCGGCAGGTGTTATCTCTCCGCTCTTCCTCTCCCATAGCAACAGCTGCGGGCGCGCGCGCTTATCCTCGCCCCTAGCAACCGGAGCATGTGGTGCGAGAGAGTGTAGGAGAGGGTAGGTGCAGTGCTTCGCCGCTCCTTCTCTCGCCGTTCGCTCTCTCCTCCCTGCGCCCCCACTCTCCCGTCCTCCGCTCGCGCCTCACTCTCGACCGTTCGCTGGCTGGGCGCCTCTCAAGGCGATGGTAGAAGTCGGTGAAGGCGAAATCTCTCGGCGCAAGAAATGCATTCGCATTTCCTCACGATTTCCCTTCGGGGGAGGTGGGGGCATTTTTTTAGTGACTGCCGCGACCGGAATCGAAACCCGCGACCTTCCGGTCAGCAAATTGCTCGTAAGAAGCATAGGTCAAAAGCGTCTAGCCTTTCCGTGTTTTCGATAGGTCCCGCCTCCATATCTCACCACCATGGAGGAAAGAAAAAAACTTCCTCCATGCTCACCACAAGAAACACCAGGTCGTTTACCATACGAATTTCGGTATTGAGGCTGACATCATCGTGTTGGGACCACCACCTCGTCATCAGAGCGATGTTCTGAAAGCGCTAATCAAGTTTTTGCGAGAGACCGAACTCGACAAGAGACTGTAAATTGTTTGTGAACGTTTTGCTTCATCACCACCCTCCTGCTCATCATCATCACCTTCTCTCTCCTTTATTTTCCGCCCCTTCCCCTTTCCTAACGCTGAGTAGCAGGCCAGAAAATGGATTCAGGCCGACCTCTCAGCTTTTCTGCCACAATAAACATCTCTCTCTTGCGTGATGTTTGAAAGTCCACCTGTTGATCTGTTTACTAATATTATTCTTGTCTGTATTTTTGTAGAGCTACCGTCAGGCTTCTGTTCTGGATCCTAGCAAAGCGTAGCGTTCTACGATATCTATCATTTTTTTTCCCCCTTGCTTTAAAAACCGTTTTCCTTTATTCGTGAGGGTATACTTTGCCGCAGCGTGACTCAGGTGCGTGGCGGAGCTTGATTTACAGGAGGGTGACTCCTGTTTTTTAAAATTTCGTTTGCTTGTCGATGGGCTGATGAGTGTTATCACACTTAATTACCGCATTTAACAGAATGTGATAGCGTGTAGTTATCAAATAACTTTTCTTTTTATTTTTCTGGTGGCTCGAGGAACGAGTGAGCGTTTTTGCCGAAATTCCCGGAGTTCTCCACATCGGCGTCCCTTTATAACCACGTCGTGGTTTTGTCACGTGAACCCCCCAGATATTATGTTATGACTTCGCAAACGCGTTGTGTGCGTCTGCGTACTCGGTCACGCGTATGCAACTGCTCGCATTTTGCGGCATATTCACGATAACTGCACTGGAAGCTTGCGGTAGAGGTTTAAAACTGTGTTACGCAACATGTAATATATATATATATGTATATATATATATATATATATATATATATATATATTGTCCAGTTTCGCTGTTTCGAGCCTTGCGCAGCTTAGTGCAAGCTTCGTCAATATATATATATATATATATATATATATATATATATATATATATATATATATATATATATATATTGACGAAGCTTGCACTAAGCTGCGCATGCTGCGCAAGGCTCGAAACAAGCGAAACTGGACGATGCTGAAGGCTAATCTGATTGCTTCTAGGTTGTTTCTAGGCCCTAGCTACATGATGCAGGTTGTTTCTAGGTTGGCTCGAGGTCGTTGCTAGGCTTTAGCTAGGTTGTTTCTAGGTTGCCTTTTTGGTCGTTGCTAGGCTTTAGCTAGGTGATGCTAGGTTGCTTTTAGGTCGTTGCTAGGCTTTAGCTAGGTTGTTTCTAGGTTGTTTTTTGGTCGTTGCTGGGCTTTAGCTAGGTGATGATAGGTTGCTTTTAGGTCGTCGCTAAGCTTTAGCTAGGTTGTTTTTTGGTCGTTGCTAGGCTTCAGCTAGGTTATTTCTAGGTTGCTTTTAGGTCGTTGCTAGGCTTTAGCCTAGGTTGTTTCTAGGTTGCTTTTAGGTCGTTGCTAAGCTTTAGCTAGGTGATGCTAGGTTATTTCTAGGTTGCTTTTAGGTCGTTGCTAGGCTTTAGCTAGCTTGTTTCTAGGTTGTTTTTGGTCGTTGCTAGGCTTTAGCTAGGTGATGATAGGTTGCTTTTTAGGTCGTTGCTAGGCTTTAGCTAGGTTGTTTTTTGGTCGTTGCTAGGCTTCAGCTAGGTTATTTCTAGGTTGCTTTTAGGTCGTTGCTAGGCTTTAGCCTAGGTTGTTTCTAGGTTGCTTTTAGGTCGTTGCTAAGCTTTAGCTACGGTGATGCTAGGTTATTTCTAGGTTGCTTTTAGGTCGTTGCTAGGCTTTAGCTAGCTTGTTTCTAGGTTGTTTTTGGTCGTTGCTAGGCTTTAGCTAGGTGATGATAGGTTGCTTTTAGGTCGTTGCTAGGCTTTAGCTAGGTTGTTTTTTGGTCGTTGCTAGGCTTCAGCTAGGTTATTTCTAGGTTGCTTTTAGGTCGTTGCTAGGCTTTAGCCTAGGTTGTTTCTAGGTTGCTTTTAGGTCGTTGCTAAGCTTTAGCTAGGTGATGCTAGGTTATTTCTAGGTTGCTTTTAGGTCGTTGCTAGGCTTTAGCTAGCTTGTTTCTAGGTTGTTTTTGGTCGTTGCTAGGCTTTAGCTAGGTGATGATAGGTTGCTTTTTGGTCGTTGCTAGGCTTTAGCTAGGTTGTTTTTTGGTCGTTGCTAGGCTTCAGCTAGGTTATTTCTAGGTTGCTTTTAGGTCGTTGCTAGGCTTTACCTAGGTTGTTTCTAGGTTGCTTTTAGGTCGTTGCTAAGCTTTAGCTACGTGATGCTAGGTTATTTCTAGGTTGCTTTTAGGTCGTTGCTAGGCTTTAGCTAGGTTGCTTTTAGGTCGTTGCTAGGCTTTAGCTAGGTTATTTCTAGGTTGCTTTTAGGCCGTTGCTAGGCTTCAGCTAGGTTGTTTCTAGGTTGCTTTTAGTGCGATGCTAGGTTGTTCCTACGATGATTCTCAGCTCAGAGAAGTTCGAGTTAAACTACAGGACAGTCATAGACGTGACACGGATGTCCACACTCCAGAGACAGAAACTCGCGCTGAAACCAAGCGTTAATACATCTCCTAGATCTACGGGCACGTCGTCGTTGGCGTAGGCCTTCCGTCGCTTCGGGGCCTTCTCACAGCCGCCGTTGCCTTTGCCGTTCCCTGTAGTGTTCTCTCGTTGTACGTACTCGGGGTCTTTGGCTCACCGCCGTCGCTTCGCAGCCATTTGTTGGGCTAACTGTTGTCCTTCTTCATTTTTAGTCGGACCGGTGGTGAGTAGCGGGATTTTACCCAATTTCGGGGGGCACACCCGTCTATGATGATGATAGTTTTCTGTTGGCTGCACAGTGGCTCATACCCGTTAAGATGACGATAGTTGTCTGCGATAGACTCGCAAGGAACCATTTGCTAGGCAGCTTCGTAGTTAAATAGCTGGTGAATCACGTCGGCAGGATAACCGGTGGTCATTAAGGGTAACTGACTGGATTCCAAGAGAAGGCGAACGCACGAGGGGGGAGACAGAAAATTGGGTGGACAGATGAGATTAAGAAGTCTGCAGGTATGACGTGGCAGCAGAAAGCACAGGACCGGGTTGATTGGCGAAACATGGGAGAGGCCTTTGCCCTGCAGTGGGCGTAGACAGGCTGATGATGATGATGAATCACGTTCGTTCGCCGCAGCAGCTGAGTTAACTTGACGTTTGGAGTAACAGAGAGCTGAGCTAGTTGGTATATAGGCATTCATGTTAGAAAGACACGGCGTGCAAACAGGGATGCAAGAAAGAAGTCAAGACACTACAAACGCCGTTTGTGGTGTCTGGGCTTCTCTCTTGCGTACGTGGTTGCACGCCCTGTCGTTTTAACATAACTTGACGTTCTACCCGCCGCGGTGCCCTGTTTAAGGTGCTTGACTGCTGATCCGGAGGTCGCGGGATCGATGCCCGGCTGCATTTCGATGGAGGAGAAAATGCTAGAGGCCAGTGTACTTAGATTTAGGGGCACGTTAAAGAACACCAAATTGTCGAAATTTCCGGGGTTCCCCACTACGACGTCTTTCATAATCGTATCAGGTTTTGGGATGTAAATCCCCAACAGTTGTTATCATTATTATTATTATTATTATTATTATTATTATTATTATTATTATTATTATTATTGTTGTTGTTGTTGTTGTTGTTGTTGTTGTTGAACCTGGGGGCCACCATATCAATCTGCAGCGACCCACTACGTCTTTCGTGTTTTTGGGACGTTGAACTCCGTGAACAAGTTGTTTCGGCACGCACGTTCGTACGCACGGTGATTAAACACGATAATCGAGGATTTCGACAGTTTTCGTCGCCTATTTTCTATATTTGATTGGTGAAGTGCCTCGAAAGAAAGAAACCTTGCCGGATTTCCCGATGTTTCAATTTTCTCTCATCCAGTTTTCGTCACCAGTTTCAAGACTTCTTGAGCCGATGGCGCCGTTGGCACGTGCTGCCTCCAAGTAAGCTCCGAACTTAGCCGCGTCGGAGCTTACTTGGAGCACTTAGCCGCGTGCGTTCGGTGCTCTGGCCATTTCCTTCCCCTTTTCGAGTACGTTCGTCTCCCGTCGCTTCGTTGACCACAGCTCCGCGGCAGCCATTGGCAGACGCAGGGGCGTCCACAAGTTCCGAACCACCCCTCAAAGAAAAAAAGCGCCGCTTTGCTCGCGTATTTATTCGCGGGCAAACCGCTTTCTCGTCTCGGCGTGGCGTCGTCTGCTACCGGAGCCCGACGTCATCGTCTGCTCGATGTGGGTGGAGTTTAGAAAAAAAGAAAGGGCGTGACGCCTTCGTAGTCACTCCTACTGGTACAACGCCACGCCCCCTATGACGCCCCGCCCACCCCCCTGGCCCCTCCTTTCCGCTCGCGGGCCGGCGCAGTTACTGCGCAGTTCGGTAATCACACCTTACCTTCCCCAACCGCGCCCTTCGTACACAACCGGCGCCGTTGATTTTTCTTTTTCTTTGAGTCCGCCATGGCCACTGCCCCGCCAGAGAACTTGTGCGTCGTGTTTTGTTTGCGCCGTTTTGCTTTTCCCGCTCGGTTCCCCTTTTATGCCTCGCAAACACTACGTCGTATGCCGCTCGAATAAGGCTAAACACGAAACAACAAACCAAAATGGCGAAGGGGATCCGTAAAACGAGCGAACCTTCGCGAAGCTTCCCCTCCGAGGCCCGGATGGGGAGAGCAGACGACAGAAAGAGGGATAGTAGCAGACGATCGGGTGACGTCATCCGGGAGACCTAGGGAACGATCGGACACGAAAGCTGCTCCTCGGGAAGGTTGGGAAACCCCGCGGTTAGACTGGCTGCCCTTGCGTGGAGCGAGGCAATCTCTTCGCGATGCAATATACAACATATTTATTTCTGTATGGCCGCGTTCATTGATCTTTTTTTATGATACTGTCTTGTTTGGCTCGAGTGCTTACCGAGAACAGCAGCGCAAATGCTCTATCAATCATGCAAAGTAGGCTCTAGTAGAAAGGGTCAATTTTTGTTTTTTGTGATGACATTTGTAAAAACAGCGCAAATATGAAATATTCGCGCTTTACCAACAAGCCCAAATTGAAGCTTTGCTAAATGAAATAATGGCGGAGTGGCATCGAAATTTAGTTTGGAGAGAACCAGTTTAGTGATGGAAAGTGGCCGTCATTTGGTATGCAAACTTGAACTTTGTTTGTCCAGGCTGAGAATCGTATGCCTGAAACGTTGGCAACAGTGTATCTGTGGTGAACAAATATATAAAAGAAGGTCAATTTTCCTGCAATTTAAATCGGCTTTAAACTACCTCTACGATCTGTCCGTTATTTATTTATTTATTTATTCATTCATTCATTCATTTATGCACTTTCATAATACTGCAGGTAGGGTGGCCACCTTCCTACTAGCGAAATGCGGGACACGCTGATTGAATGTGGGGTGGGGGTTTAACCTGTGGCAGAAATCCCCAAATAGTGGATTTTTTCTTTGGAGTAGACTACAAACGTGCCACTAGTGAACGTGATCGAGCTCTAAAAGTTAACTATAAGGTCGCAGGAAATAGGAGAATGTAATCCCAGAAAACGCGGCAAGTGACCGTAAAATTCTACTAGCGACTCGGTGAACAACAGGAGCCCGAATCCGCCTATTATCAGCGGAATAGGTAATTAACTCTGGGCGTAAGGCTTGTTCCGGAGAGCCTCCGAATCCATACAAAAAAGTAGGGGTGTGCGAATAGTGAAATTTCATCTCGAATTCGAATCGAATAGTGCCGAATAGTGGCCAAAAATGTCGAATATGGAATCGAATACCAAAGATTTTGTTGAAAATTGAAAGAAACGACAAAGGAATACAATCTGCTCTTGTCCTCCAGCACATAGCGCGGTGAGTAACTGCCACCGAAAGACTAGAGATGGGAAGGTATCGCACAGCGATTTTGGCGATACCTGGACAAAGTGCAGCTCCATGCGCTTTCCACTATTTCAAAGGATAATCCTTTCTTGGGGTCTGGAGCTCATTCCAAGTATGTTTGAACCTCTTGACTATGAGGTCTGAGCTCAGTGCTGGTTATTTTTTGACGCTACAAGTCCGACAGTCTCCAAGACTGTTCTTACCTTTTCTGCCGGAGCCATCATGTGCCGAAATGACATAATTTCCTTTTAAATAAACATGCGCTCACTTTTGAACCCGTATATCGGTGAAAGTTTTAACGAAAGGCCTAATGGCGTTAGTTTTAGCTAACCCACCCTAACCAAGTGGCACCATTGGCCTTTGTTGCATTTGCAATATTCGTCCAGTCGAATTATTCGAGACTTCGAATACCTGCTATTCGAAAGTCGAATCGAATTATTCGATTAAGTATTATTCGATTCGAATTCGAAACTCGAATATTCGCACACCCCTACAAAAAAGGTGAAGACCGGGAGATCCTACTCCGAAAAAGAGTTTCTTTAATCTATAGCCTATGGCAATGAAATTTTCGCTGTTTACCTAGGCTTTTTATGCTGGTTTCAAATATGTAATTAGTTTTATAGTAAGCTGCATAGTTTTCCTTTTGTACCATGACAATGCGTAAAATGAAGTTTTTAGGACACACTTCTCCTGCCACTCAACATCAATGGTTATGAACCATTAATGGCTGATATTGCTCCAGAGTAACTGTAGAATGCAAATAACTAACAAGAAAGTGTGTATAAAAAATTTTAATGAACAAGAAAAATTTTAATGTGAGAAGCCCAGCCCATACTAATTGCTTACTTTAGGTTAATAATAATTATATAAGTGATATCAAGTTCTAAGGAAGATAATTTCACTCTTCACATATTAAGGAATGTGTGGGGAAAATGTCACTCCGATCTGGCCATTAGAAGTTCCAAAAACATCACGTCTAATCTTAAGAAGTTGCCATAATTGCATCTTGAGAAACACGCATTTTAAACTTAGAAATGGAATCTCATTTATGTGGCAAAGGTATGCATTTTGAAATGCCTTGCTCCATCATGACAGCTTGGGAATCATGGTTATATTAAGCGTGTGGCTTTGGTGAACTCCTCATGCGAAATGCAATGGCAAGCAGCCAGGTGACAATTTCCAGGGTACTCTAGGCAATCAGCTGTTTATAGCTTTTAATAGCCACTTCGTGCTCTTTAAAAGTGATTTTAACCTACTTCGAGTTTATTTACAACCTCGATTTTTTTTGTCATGTCATGAAAGTAGAGAAATTAAACTTGTGAAAGCAAGTAAAAACAAAAAAAAATGTAATTTTGGAAAAAAGCGAATAGCATCTCCCTTTAAAGGGGCCATGACACGGTCACCCAACAATTTGTGGTTTTCAGCGAAAAGGAGAAGTAGAGGTTCTGTTACGCCTATACAGATATGATATGAAAATAATATTTCAGTGCAATACAAGCCCTAGATGTCTCAGGCCGCAAACCCCGCCCACCTCCGGCGACCGCCATTTTGCCACGGCGCGTGAGACGTCATGTGCTGGAAGGAGCGGGGGGCCGTCGTCTTCGACCGAAGTTTCAGCCGCTGCAAATCGTTTAATTTCAGTGCAAAGCTAAAGAAAGCTACATTATCTCGATTTCACGCGCAGCTGACCGCGGAACAATATCGTTCGCCGGAATGCAGGCGCTCGCGCAGCTAGCACCTTTGTCACGTCACGGCTCGCGAGTGCGCCAGTGTTGCCCGACTCTCAGACCGCTCGTGGGTTTATACATATATTCAGTTATAAATTAGGGGCTCGGCCAAATGCGCTAAAATTTCTGCAGCCTATTTCTGAACGCACCCACATAACACAGATTATGATCGAAAATTGGGTGTCACGGCCCCTTTAAAATACGAGTCCATTTCGCTCACGAAAATGGAGCCGAGCAAAGCTCGGCTCACAAAATGGAGCCGAGCAAAAAGTTCTGCGGACGCCCGAGGGCGTCCGCAGAACTTTTTGCAGGGCGGCAAAGGGGGAGGGGGGGGCATACAGCCCTGGCAGCAATTCTTTCAGTTCCCGTGACATGACAGGCAAGATTATAGTCGACAGCGTGTAACGTGGGAAATTGAATGGCAATACTGAAGGCCAGGGCCTCAGTGTGCTAACCAAGCTGTGTAGCTTATTACTACTGCATAGAAAAATATCTGAAATTCCCAGCAGCCTCCTCCCCCCCCCACACACACACACCCCTGCACTCCCCCATGTGCGTGCCTGACCTATTGCATGCTTAGGAACAGCGCGAAAATGACGAAGACGGAGTAGTACAGAAGGGACACCGATGAGCGCTGGCTGGCTGCTGAAAAATTTCATTTCAAGAACACAGGAACGTAAGAGAGAGAGAGAAAAGGTATCAACATTGCTCAAAAGCGTTAGAAATGAATGGGAGAATAACATTGCGTTATCACCTAGCGGCGCACTTGCTGAGCAGATAGACTCCTTGTCCGTAAGAGGCAGCGATGCCTCACTTACTCATGCGTCATCCATTCGGTGAACGTGGATGCCTCTATCACCTTTCCAGTTGTCTGGGAACTATGTTTATACGATATCTCTGCATCGGAAAAAACAAGTGAGCAGCCACACGTGTTGCAGTGCGATGCTAGATGACCCGCCACGGTGGTCTAGTGGTGAAGGTGCTCGACTGCTGACCCGCAGGTCGCGGGATCGAATCCCGGCCGCGGCGTCCACATTTTCGATGGGGGCGAAAATGCTTGAGGCCCGTGTGCTTAGATTTAGGTGCACGTTAAAGAACCCCCAGGTGGTCGAAATTTCCGGAGCACCCCCACTACGGCGTCTCTCATAATCATATGGTGGTTTTGGGACGTTAAACCCAACATATTATTATTATTATGCGATGCTAGATGCGATGCGTTCAGATTTTTTGAGCGAATTCTTGCGCTCTCTTAAGCGCACATTAATGCATCCTCCGCTCTGATTTTGCCGATGCAGAAATATTGTGAAAAAAAAAAAGAACTAATGCAAAAATACCAAGCAATTTCATGAGTTAACATTATCATGAATTTAATGCTAGTGCATTGATGTCATGTAGTGGATTGATGACGCTGTCGCTTCGGGGACACTGGAGTGTTCAGCAAGAATGTCCCATATTCTTGGCGCCATGCACTTTTCTCACGGGCTCTGTGCTTTTATAACAGAATACGTCATAAGGCAGAAGAACTGACATTTGGGCGAGTTGAAACACCAGCGCTGGTGTTCGTGTCCCCCCCCCTTTTCCTGTGTCTCCGTCGATTTGCGCTGAAAAACCACTCATCGTGTTTATGACATAAGGGCCCCCCCCTTCACAACTCCTATGCGAGTTACGGGGCCCCTGCCTTTATAACATAAGTGATGTGTCGTCTTCATGTGAATAATAGTTTTATGATTGATTGATCGATTGATTGATTGAGCGCCTTCATCAAGTGACCAATATAGCGTCGATATACAGCGCATGGGCTGCGTGCATCTGGGTAATTCGGCGATGAAAACAGGAAAAGTTACCCCTCGCTCTTCGAATGTCTCGTTCATTTCAGCATTTTTCGTCGTTGTTGATTATTCGAAAAAATGTTCGATATTTCGAATGTGGACTATTCGATTCGAGCACCGAATAGAATAAAACGCTATTCGATTCGTTATTCGAAATTTTCGAATATTCGCACAACCCTATCCGTTACCATTTAGGAGCCCGTTCGCGTCTCGCTCGTTTATTTTTATTTCTTGATGCAAAGAACTACTTGACAGGAAGCAACAGCCCTTCAAAACTGGACGCACGGTGAGGAATCACCCGTGCGTGTATCATGCGTGCGCGTATTTGTGCTGGCGCCGTTCGGTGAGGCATCAGTTTACGGAGCTGGTGCGCCGTGCCGCCAAAATGCGACACGATCAACCCGTGAAGTCTTTTGTGCGCATCCTTCATTTGTGTGATTCACGTCGGATCAATGTTCACCCCTTCCGAGGATTTGGCATCGAGGTGCGCAGAGGGACGGTTGACGATAGGAGCCACGATAACGATATGTACACCTTCCTGTAAACGCAGTTGCTCTTTCTTAAAACGTTGAAACCGTACCTTTAATACGTTCCCTTACGTGGGCATGCAGCACCCTGACAAGACCGATGAAACAGCGCTGCGGGGAAGCAGTACCTTGAAGGGCGCGTTACACGACTTGTCTGCGTTGCGGTCGGTTTCGCAGTCATCTGCGCGAAAATTCAGCGAGCACAGACGTAGATTTTTTTTTTTTGTCGCTAATCCCACTGTCGCAGAAGTGCGGCATTTAGACACTTGAGTGCTGACGTTCCCTCCGTGGCGTTCATTGAAAAGTTGATTTCGTTGCTGCAGCTGCTCATGGTCAATTAAGTGATTAAGTGGCGTACAGAATTCGGCCCTGTATTCACGTGGGAGGTCTCGCACAGCAGACAAAATAGAACTGGTAGAGCTTTCGAAGTTAATCAATAGGCGTTAGGTGGAGAGAATTGAACATGACATGCAGAATGGAACATGCCATGGAGAGAATTGAACATGCGCGGAAGAACGGACGAAGCCTCAAAGCGGTGAAGAGAAAACTGGGCGCCGGCAAAAACCAGATGTGTGCACTAAGGGTCAAGGAAGGCAACGTCACTACAAATATGGGTACGATAGTTAAAAGTAGCTGAAGAGTCTCACAGAGGTCTGTACAGTAGCCAGGATAACCAGGACGATAATGTAAGAAGTAGCCCATCGGACATCCCACCTGTAACGACAGGGGACGTAAAGAGAGCCTTGGAGAGGGAATGCAGATAGGCAAAGCCGCTGGTGAGGATCAGGTAACTTCAGATCTGTTCAAAGACAGTGGACGAATTGTGTTAAAAAAAACTGGCCACCCTGTATTCAAAATGTCTCTTGACGGCGAGTGCACCATCTTGGAAGAATGTTATGATCATCTATACCAATAGGAAAGCGTACGTTAAAGACTTGAAAAATTAAACGCCGATCAGCTTACTGTCTGTTGTCTACAAGCTATTCACAAACGTAATAACCAATAGAATTAAGACCAATCAACCTAAGGACCATGCAGCATTTCTTGCTGCGTACTCGACAATAGACCACATTCATACTGTCAATCAGGTGATAGATAAATGCGCGGAATACAACCAACCCCTATATATAGCCTTCATAGATTACGAGAAGGCATTCGATTCGGTTGAGATATCAGCAGTCACGCAGGCACTGGGGAATCAGGGCGTCGACGAACCACATGTAAAAATACCGGAAGAAATCTACAACGGCTCCACAGCCGCCATAGTCCGCCATAAAGAAAACGACGAAATTCCAATAAACAGGGGTGTGAGGCAGGGAGACGATCTCCCCAATGCTGTTAACCGCGTGCTTACAAGAGGTTTTGAGTTGCGTAGATTGGGAAGAGTTGGGGATGTGAGTACCTCAGTAACCTGCTATTCGCCGATGACATTGCATTGATTAGTAAATCAGGGGCATGGATTGCAACTTATGATTACTGAATTGGACAAGGAAAGCAGAACGGTAGGTCTGAAAATTAAAATTCAGAAATTCAGTAATGTGCGACAGTACAGCGCTTTGATATGGGTAACGGGGCACTGGAAGTGGTAAAGGATCACGTCTACTTCGGAAAAGTAGTGACCGTGGAGCCGAACCATGATATTGAAGTACCTAGAAGAAGTGCGTTTGGAAGGCATTCTCAAATCATGAATTGTAGTTTTGCCACTATTCTTCAAGAGGAAGGTGTATAACAGCTGCATCTTACCGGTACTTACTTACGGAACAGAAACCTGGAGGCTTGAGCGTGCCACTCAGATTGGGCTCCTACCAACTAAGATTGGACGGAGTTGGTAGGAGCGTCACGTCGAGCATCGTGGGGACGTCGCCGCCGTAAACCAGGCTCAAAAGGTGGAGACCCGGTTGTTTCCTGGAGAGCAGTGTTGTAGGCAAATGTGACATAAGGGAGGATTTCGACCCAATTCTTGTGATCCCTGGCGACATGTATCGAAAGCATGTCGGCAGTCTTTTTTTTTTTTTTTTTTAGGCGTTCGGCCGATATTGCGGTTTCCGGACGATATTGCGGTTTTCCGGACGCAGTGACGAAGGAAACCGCAGTGTTCGTCACTGTCTTTTGGAGCGGACTCGACGGGGGCACGGGAAAAGTAGTCGGCGTCTGTGCGTTTTTGGCCGGACTCGTATACGATTTTAGAATACCAGAGAGCTGAACTAGTTGGTAAGTAGTCATTCGAAATGGCGGGGCGTGCGAACACGGACTCAAGAAATAAGTCGACACCACTAACGCCGACTAACAACTCTATACGGTGGAAAGAAGTGTGAGTTTAAGGGCTCGTTTTCTTTGTTAGACATTATATGAATTAGAACTAACAGACAATTATGCCTAGGAAAGTATAGGGGATGTTATTACAAGTAATTGTAGTGTAAATGTGAAGAAAAAAAGTGGACGAAAAGATAACCTGCCGCCGGCAGGAACCGAACCTGAGACCTTCGAATAACGCGTCCGATGCTCTACCAACTGAGCTACGGAGGGATGACCGTCGCCCTAGCTCACTTGGTAGAGCATCGGACGCGTTATTCGAAGGTCTCAGCTTCGGAACCGCCGGCGCCAGGTTATCTTTTTCGTCCACTTTTCTTTCTTCACATTTACATTACAATTACTACTAATAACATCCCCTATACGTTCCTTGGCATCATTGTCTGTTAGTTCTCATTACTCTATGCGATGTCTTTTTGAATCGTATACGAATGTTACATCGAATTCATGCAACCGAAGGCTCCATATTGCGAGACGACCCCAGTGATTTTTGTAATTCGCCAGCCAGCAGTGGGAGTGGTCATCACTGAGAATTCGGAAGGGTCGTCTGTATGCAAGTGTGGACGGAACTTGGTAATAGCCCACACGATTGCCAGACATTTCTTTTCGGTTTTTTGAATAGTATTTTTTTTTCTCGGCGGAAGACAACGTGATGCTATAGCACAGGCAATCACGCGTTCCGCACCACCTTGAAATTGTACGAGAATGGCACCGAGACCAAGGTTGCTAGCATCACTACACACTTCTGTATCTGCTTCTGTGTCAGTGTGACCAAGAATTGGCGGGGCTTGTAGGCGTTGTCGAAGCTCGCTCAAAGCGTCCGACTGTGCTGGAGCCCAAACGAAGGTAACGCCGTCCTTGGTGAGTTGCTGCAAAAGTACGGTGATTCTAGAAAAATTTGTCACAAAATGGCGGTAGTATGCTCACAAAGGCCTAGAAACCGGCCTACATCACGCTTTGTCTTCGTTATCGGGAACAGAGCAACTGCCGTGGCTTTTGTCGGGGTCATGGTGAACTCACCTGCTGCTAATTTGACGCAACAATTTAAGCTCCTCGTATGCAAAGTAACACTTTTCCGGCTTCAAAGGCAAGCCGGCGGTGCGATTGGCCCGGAGAACCGCGCAGAGGCGCTTGATGTGCTGTTCTAAAGTCGTCGAAAAAAAAAAAATATGTCGTCTAAGTACACTAAACACGAGTGCCACTTGAGGTCAGCTAAAACTTTGTCCATCATTCGTTGGAATGTTCATGGAGCGGAGCACAATCCAAAAGGGAGGACTCTGCATTCGTAGAGACCGTCAGGTGGTGTTAAACGTCTTTTTTTCTCGGTCCCGTTCTTCAACCTCAATCTGCAAGTAAAGAGCGTGTTGCTGGCGATCCAAGTAGTCATCGATACGAGGAAGACGATATAAGTCAGCTTTTTTCGTGATCGTGTTCAATTTGTGGTAGCCCTCGTTGAATGGTGTCGTCATCGAGGTCTTGTTTGATTTGATGACGAATGGCATACTGCTCTTTCTGTGGCACGCGGCAAACGTGTTGGTTCAGTGGTGATTCTTTGTTTGGTTGGAGGAGTCTGTCGCACCTTCGTTGTAATGGCGAAACAGTAGCTAAATGTTGACAGCAGACTGAGAGGTCTGTGGCGACACACACTGCGCACAAACCGGCGCATGCTGCAACACGCCTCCGATAAGGGACAGCGCCACCGCAGCGTCACCGGAGGCTTACGTCACCGACGGGGGCTATCAACCCAAGCTGCCAAGCTCGGAAGTTATCATTCCGTCTCTAACCGCTCGAGCGTAGCGCCGGTATGCTAGCCCCGCTGCTGCTACTACGCTAATAAACAGTCGTTATGTTTTATGTTGGGATGCGTCCTTTCGTCTACACGGCATCCCACAGGTCTTTACTGTTTGTGTTGTTCTATCCGTTGATGCACTATCCGTGTTTGCATGTATTCTTTCTGTATTCTATAGAGAGAGAGAGAAGAAATATAGGAAAGGTAGGGAGGTATTCTGAACTGTAACAGCCCGATAGGGCTCACAGTATAGAAAATAAATAAATAAATAAATAAATAAATAAATAAATAAATAAATAAATAAATGCACTGGTCACGCCCACACACAGCTTTGATCTGCCTAGATTGTCTTAACCAAAGGGCAGATGCCAAATTCGTCCAGTGGCTCTAAGTAAGCTATGGTGGTGCGCCTCGCAAAACGCTTGTATTCGCCACTGAATTCGGTCACTCAGATCATCGTCGGCCCATTTCGGAGATGTACGCTACCTCGAGCGATGGCGACTTCTCGATCCATCAATAAGGTGACATGATTATCTTCGGCGATGCATGTACCTGGTTGTTCCTGTGGCCAATGGACAAGGACGAAGACACTGCTGCGAGGCGGCGGCAACGTTACGCAGTCATCGACAACGCGTAACGCTACGTGACGATGTTCGTTCTCGACATCCGAATCCGTAGAAACGCAGTGAAAGTCACGAACAAATCACGCAGGTTATATAACTGGCCAAGAGAAGTTGGGCAGCACAAGGAAAGATACTACGAAGACCGACGTGCCAATTTCAAGCCTTGCGGTGCACCGTCTTATGGGTGACAGGAGGTGTCCTCCAGCGGTGATAAGTTGTGGGCCGTCCCTCGTTGTCAGTACTTCGCGTAGCTAAGAGACCCGTGAAGCTCTCATAACCGAGTAATCAGCTCCCGCATCGACAAGTACGCACTGGACAACAGGAGACTGAAACTGTAACGGCAGCCAACGTTCCCTTAGCGGTTACAGAAAGCGTTAGTGGTACGTTACGAGGGGGGTGGCATCGGAGGAGGATATTTGTCAGTTCGCGTTACAGCGGCCTTGCCCCCGAAGGCCGCCGTTTTCAGTTTCGCCGGTGTGGACTTGCACTGCTTACAACAGTGGACTCAATGATTGGTCGGCCGGGCGCGGCTTGGTGGTACTTGCCGACGGGGTGATGGCGACCGTGACTGTCGTCGCCGCGGGGCTGGAGGAAGATTACTGATTTCCAATTATTCCTCAATTCCTTGCGGCCGCTCACCGTAGCGTGGACAACGGGCTTCCGGGTGGTGTCCGCGTAGGCCTATTCGTCGGCGATAGCAGTCGCGGTACAAGCGTCCAGCTTCGCCACAGGGGGTAGCACGAAGGACGATTGTCAGGAGCACGCTTTACTGCGGACTTCCGCGGGCCAGGATGAAAGTAGTCTTGCAAAAAAGCCGGGCGGTGGATTGAGCTTGGAAAACGTCTAGGGGCCCCAGCATATGGATGCGAAAGATGTGCCTTCGACGGCGTAGAGACCCGCAGAGCATCCGCGTAGGAACGTTGGAGGATCGGCTCGTGATGGCGTTGAGGAAGGAATGATGTATGCCTGATTTTGCTTCCTAATGACGTCGGTAAAGGCGGGGATACTTGGAGGCGCCGCTGCGCACGAGTCTTCCGGAGTTCTTCTCGGACAACCTGTCGTATAAGTTCTGTGGGGGGACTCTCTGCCATCAAATTCTGGCCCAAGCGAGCACGCGGCGGACATGGCGGTCTGGCGTTCATACTGTGGTAACCGTTCCCTAAGCGCGCGCTCCATAATTAGACAGTTATAGTATAGCGGGCTTAGCAGGATAGCGGGCTTAGCGGAATAGCGGGATCGAATTGCCCATGCGCTGTACGCTGAAAGACCCGTAGCGCGTACCGCATGCACGCTATATTTCAGATTTAGCGTTACCGTGTTTGCGTGGACTACGTAGTGTACGTAAAACATGGCGGCGGTTTTGGACGCCCGCTTCGAACTGAATTTAGCTTTCGTGGGGACGGACCCACTTCTTTCGTAGCTAACGACTGTGCAAAATGGCTTCGCTTGCCTTCAGGTAGCTTCGACGACCGAGTATTGCGGATAACTTAGCCTAGTTTTCATAGGCGTGCGCAGGGTTACCGTTCAGGGGGGCGAAGGTTCGTCGCAGCGCCCTCCTTCCATATTAAAGGGGCCCTGCGACACAAATTTAGCGTGTCGTTTTCATCGCTTCTTCTCGAACTGTGGAATGCACCGATATCGTTGCGCGAGTGGCAACACCAAAAGCAAGGCTGTTATAATTTTATTTCTGCGGAGAAACCACACTGTTTTCGGACTGGAGTGACATACAGCGGCTATTTTTGTGATCGGAAGTGACGCTTGACCACGTGGGAGTGACGACATAGGCCGTTCGTTTTGATTGGTTCTGACGCGACAAGTCGCGCGTAATATTCATACGGTCCCAGATAGACCACACTATTGTGCGGTAAAAATGATAAACGCTCTCTCTATACTTCCTCACATATAAAAGGATTTCTGCTTCTAAATATGAAAATTTCAAAACAATTGCAAGACGACGCTAGGAGCGCTGCACAACGGCCACCACCACGGCCGGACTAGACTCCCTCCTAGGAGGGAGTCCAGTCCTGCCGTGCCACCACGAGGCGAGTCGTCCGGTACGTCTCTGTAAGAGGCGCGCGGTGATTGGAAGCGGCCTTTGACGTCAGTGGGAGAGTGAAATGCGAAAGGGAACGTTTTTTCTCGTCGTCTGCTGGGGTTTTGAAGTTTGACGGCTTATAACTTCCGTTACCGTGTACCGATTTCGATAATTCTTTTTGCGTTCATCTAAGTATTCGGCACTATACGAATTCCAGCGCTGCAGAATGCAGACGAAAAAAGCGTCGCAGGGCCCCTTTAAGTCAATGTATGGGGCAGACTTTGCGCCCCCCCCCCCTCTTAGGTTCTTAGGGGACTAGGGGGGGCGGCCGCCCCCTCTGCCCCCCCCCTCGTGCGCACGCCTATGCTAGTTTTTGAGATCGCTTCCCATTTCGAACGTCCCTAGGCCTAACTAGAAGATCGGTGTAAACAAATCTGCAACATAAAAATTCGTGCTTTTGGTGCGTGGTTCATACTTATTTACTTTTATTATTACTAAATAAAAGTACTAATATTGCTGCGCGCGGAGATGCAGGCGAGAATTCTCAGTTTTTTTTTCTTTTCACTCTTTTTAATCCATTCACCATCCGCTAGGTGGCGCCACCGTGCCAGCTTTGGTACGTAAACGCTATCCCGCTAAACTATAACGCGCTGTCTGAAACGAACGTTTGCGGCACGTTAACGCTATTCCTTTAACTCCCGCTATCACGCTAACGCTATACTATAACTAGACAGTTATAGTATAGCGGGCTTAGCGGAATAGCGGGATCGAAGTGCGCATGCGCTGTGCGCTAAAAGACCCGTAGCGTGTACCGCACGCACGCTATTTTTCAGATTTAGCGTTACCGTGTTTTCGTGGTCTACGTAGTGTACGTAAAACATGGCGGCGGTTTTGGACGCCCGCTTCGAACTGAATTTAGCCTCGGTGGGGACGGATCCACTTCTTTAGTAGCTAACGACTGTGCAAAATGGCTTCGCTTGCCTTCAGGTAGCTTCGACGATCGAGTATTACGGATAACTTAGCCTAGTTTTTGTGATCGCTTCCCATTTCGAACGTCCCTAGGCCTAACTACAAGATCGGTGTAAACAAATCCGCAACATAAAAAATTCGCGCTTTTGGTGTGTGGTTCATACTTATTTACTTTTATTATTACTAAATAAAAGTACTAATATTGCTGCGCGCGGGGATACAGGCGAGAATTCTCAGTTTTTTTTCTTTTCACTCTTTTTAATGCATTCACCCTCCGCTAGATGACGCCACCGTGCCAGCTTGGGTACGTAAACGCTATCCCGGTAAACTATAACGCGCTGTCCGAAATGAACGTGTGCGGCACGGTAACGCTATTCCGTTAACTCCCGCTATCACGCTAACGCTATACTATAACTGTCTAATGTCTATTATGGCTTCACGTATGAACTAGGACACCGTTGGTAGGAGGGTTGCGCACGAGGCCCCGCGAAAAGCTGTTCTTTTACGCCTAGCTTTTAAGAGACGTACTTTCTTTTCCTCCGCCTTTGGTGGGTTAGCCCGTCGGAACAATCGCGACATGTCTTCTGCAAGCATGGCGACGCTCTCGTTCAGCATTTGAAATCTCGAAGGCAGTGCCTGCTCCGCTCTTCCTTTCCGTTCGGGGTTGCTGAAGGCCTCACGAGGCTGCCGACGGAACTCCTGCCAACTGGCGAATGAAGCCTCGTGGTTCTCGTACCACACTCTTGCCGCGTCTACGAGGAAGAGATGTAGACGTTCTTCAACCTACGGCGATTGTCCTTGATGGCATCGACCTGGTCGGATTGGTCCGACCAGTCTTCCACATCCTCAGCGGCATAGGCGTGCGCAGGGTGCGCCATTAAGGGTGGGTGAGTGGGGGGGGGGGGGGGCAACGTTCATTGCATCCCACTCCCCATGTTGGTTGAGTCCTGAACACAACATGCTTCACAATGGATGAAAAAAAAATGGAAATGAAGCGATGATTTGCTTTTCACAATGGCTTGCCTCCTTTGGTTCGTGGCGTTTCGGGAGTGAAGAAACAGTTCTTGAAATCAACGTGAGGGACCTTCGGCCGCCAGTATCCTCGAGAATCTGCGTGGCCATAACCGTGCTCTTTAAGCGAAGACGGGACAAGTCCGTCTGAGTAACGATATAGATGGCTTGCACTGACGTCACTGTGGAGCACCAGCATTGATGGAAGCGACGTTTGCGATGTCATATTAACGTTATCGAAGCATCGCGTGCAGGTTATTCACGCCCAGAGGCGTTGCTGTCACGTCGCTATCACATTGAAACAGGTTGACAGCAACTTGTCTGTCATCAAAGCCGCCATCGTGGAGTGCCAGTACGTTCAGAGGCGTCGACCGTGACGTCACGTGCAAGCCAGCCATCTATAGGGCAGACTTTGAGCAACCCTTAGGGGAATGTGGAGGTGCGCCCCCTCGTCTCCCCTCGTGCGCACACCAATGCTCACCGGCATCCAGGGGCGTAGCCAGAAATTTTTTTCGGGGGGGGCACCTCCTTGATTTCGGGGAGGGCACCTCCTTGAAATGGCCATTTTTCGCTATGTATGCCATGGCGAAAAAAAAAATTTCGGGGGGGGGGCACGTGCCCGGTGTGCCACCCCTGGCTACGCCACTGCCGGCATCACCGTGGAATGGGTTACGCGTGAGAGGCGTGTTGGTGCATGGTACGGCAGCAAATCGGTCATGCTCGGTTTGAGTTCCGGTTATCGAAAACGTTGTCCTCGCGGAAGTTGCCAGAGGACTGCACTGTAGTACAATAGTACTGTAATAATAATAATTTACGGGTTTTAACGTCCCAAGACCACAATATAATTATGTGAGACGCCGTAGTGGAGGGCTCCGGAAGTTTTCACCGCCTGGGGTTCTTTAGCGTGCACCGTAAATATAGGTACACGGACCTCGAGCATTGTCACCTCCATTGAAAGTGCGGCCGCCGCGGCCCGGGATTCGATCCCGCGACCTGCGGGTCAGCAGTCGAGCATCATAACCACTAGACCACCGTGGCGGGTAGAATAGCCACTGTAGTGGTGGTTAACCTTGGTTAACCTTGGTTTCGCATTCATCAAAGCAGCCGCCGCCTGGCGGCTGCTTTGATGAATTTCTGCAGACCCTGGTGTACTGGCGTTGGTTGCTTCTGGTTCAGGACCTGCAGGCATAGGACGTCGTAGTACCCAGCACATCCGCCAGTCTTTCGCGAGGAGGAAAATGACAGTCAACTCTGAGTGAACAGCTGTTTACTTGGTGATGATGATGTCCGCTTCCTTGGCAGCGCTCACCTACAAAGGGGGATGGGCCAAGCGTTTACTTTCGGCCACAGCAGGCCCGAACCTCTTCCTTCTCAACCCCTACCGCCACTAGAGCGTGGCAGTATTGACGTTTCAGGCGTTCTCTAACATTAATCTTTCACTGTAGCATAAATTGTTTTTGCCTCCAGTGTCCCTTTTGAACCCAATAAACTATCGAACAAACGAACCTGAGGGTGCATGTTAAGCAGAAGAAAATTCGGGTGTCCTTACCCTGTCGGGAAAATCGGGGCAAGCGAAGTGTTGCGTCTGCGTGCCTGGCGTACTTTCTTTGTTTCGTTATGTCTTTCTTTCTTTCTTTCTTTCTTTCTTTCTTTCTTTCTTTCTTTCTTTCTTTGTCATTGCGAAATGCTCCCTCCTGTTTCCTTCCGCCATGCCGGGAATCGAAAGCGTCATCCACCTTTTAGCAGCGCAACCATAGGCGTGCGCAGTGTTCTCCTTCAAGGGGGGGGGGGCGAACGCTTGTCGCAGCGGCCCCCCTTCCCTATTAAGTCAATGTATGGGCAGACTTTGCGCCCCCCCCTTCTTAGGTGACGAGGGGGGGGGGGCGCCCCCTCTGCCCCCCTCGTGCGCACGCCTGTGAGCGCAACACTTCAGTTCCTACAGGTGACAGCGACCGTCATGCGTTCATAGCCAAGCAACAATGAAATACGGCAACGTGCAATGACACAAGTAACCTCTATGAAAGATGAAATTACCTTATCGCAATCTGATCTCCGACAAACCCACAATCGAGAGGGCATCAATTATTGGGAAACGGCGCTCACAAATGTGCATGTAACTGGAGCACCTTCGAAGGCATCACTTCACTACGCTCTCCGACGCCGGGCTTTGCGCCTACAACACCCTCACCACCGATATCTGTAACAAGCTTCGTGTGATGAAGTTGGTCATTCGAGCTGAGGAATTGAAGAAGGTTTCAGATTGCGTGAACGGATCCCCGCGTCTCGACTGTCCGCGATTTCCGCGGCGTCATCCGGCGCGGGGAAAATCCTAGGGAAGAAGCGGGGGAGGTTGGGGAAGGGGAAAGGAGGATGGGCAGGACGGAAAGAGCGAACGAATGCGAGGGAAACGGGACATTGACCTTGAAGGACGCGATCGACATTCGTGCCGAACTGCGGCTCGCCGCGACTGCGAAACGGGATGCGAAACCCGGGCTGCTTCCCCGCCGTTTTAATCAGCACGCCCCCGGAGTACGCGTCCGGGAAACCGTCGCTAGGCGAAAATTTTGGGGGTATTCTTTGCTTTCTTATTTAGTTTCGGGCATGGTGGGCGAGACGGCGCTGTTCTTCCGCCGCCTATCGGCGGCTCAAGGAAGTCCCGTTCAAACGCGAGTGCTGCTCGCAGGCTTCGTTTGTCGTCATGTTCGGAAGAGGGCGCCACATTGACGTGGAGGCTTGTGCTGCTTGTCACGTAATCCGTCGTGCCAGCATTTGACTGTCGACAGCATTGCGAGCGGGCATCCTCAAGCACTTGGGTAAAAGCGCAGCGGGCGATGCGTCGATTTGCAGACGGCACGGAGTTTGCTACGAGAACAGCCGGGAGAAACTGCGGCGCTGCGGTCATTATAGACGATTTTCCGCAGCGGCGCACGGGCGCTGCCATGTTTGATCACGTGACCGTAACTGGCCTTCCCCCAGCCAGTTGCACCAGCCAACGCTTTGGGCCAGCGAAGCGGCCGTGGCCGTAAGCGCCAGCAGCTGGGGTTAGAAGCCAACATGGCAGCACCCATGCTGACGCGACCGCCCGCTTCGATCCGAACTCGCGCTTGCTACTCACCCACTGCCTTCACAGCAATAAATAAATGGTTAAGTCAGCTATCGCTCAGTGTCAGCTCACGCTGGGGACAAAGCATCAGGTATGTTCTGTCTTTATTATCGAGATTAGCTGTGTTTATTTA
The DNA here is from genome assembly GCA_030522465.1 of Rhipicephalus appendiculatus. NCBI lineage: Eukaryota > Metazoa > Arthropoda > Arachnida > Ixodida > Ixodidae > Rhipicephalus > Rhipicephalus appendiculatus. The sequence goes on along the minus strand of JALIZH010023382.1, from coordinate 28,786 downwards.
GTCATGCCTGCTAAGCCTTGTCTCCGAGAATTTGAGAAGGAATCTTGAAAACGCTGCAGAATGCCGACCAATACATTGCTCTCAAAGCTTCAGGACGTAAATATAAAGCAAATAAATGCGTAGGTTACGCACTTACGGGCCACACAGCGCAGGACGACGTGGTAATTTCGAAGCGGAAGGGAACTGCATCCACAGGTGTCGCCATGTTGACTTTTCAGGCGCTGCTGTCTGCTCGCTTTTACTCGCGTGCGCGCAGACGCTATGGGGACGCCGAGCAGACGACGCGACGGAGACATTACTGAGCAGCGCTGCCAAAGGCCAAGGGATGGAGACGGCCGCGGTTGGAGACGGCCGTGGTGTAGTGGTGGCGCCATCTAGTTTTGATTAAACAAACCAGCTGCGGAAAATCGTCTATAGGCTGCCATGGGAATCATGTACAGCGCCATTTAAAGGGGTACTGATACAAAATTTCGCGGCCGAGACAGCCTGCGGGTTCGATTCCCGTGAACGTGTGTATATCATCTGCAAAACATCAACAGCGAATATAGCTTGGAAGGTATTTTAAATTAATTTTGAAGTTTGCGTGAGCGATCGACTCCCACGCGCTACTGACACCAACAGAGGTGACCCGAGGTGACCCCCCTACTTCCCTCACGTGGCCATGCTGCAACAAGTTATGATGACGTCATAGCCGCCATTTTTCTCTTGCCGCGTTTGTTCCAGCAGTCTATACTTCTCGGCGGCTGGTCGCGAGTCCGTGGCCGCGGCGCACGCGTTGAAAGTTTTGTGTTTGGCGACACTGCTGTCCCATTTCCTATTCGAAAGGACTTCTTGATGCGGACCGTGCGGAAGTGCGTCACATTTCTGTGTGCTGACGTGACCAAGAGCTGCGCACGCTAGGTGGCGATTGTTGCACCCGGTGGCTTGTCGTTTTTCGAGCTCTCTCAAACCGAAACTGAAACTGGTCGGTAATGAGGAGCCTGTAATTAAATATCTGTCGCGCGCTGCAGCAAACGAGGTGCCGTGTTATGACTAACAGGCCCCCAGTAACACATTGCAGCAAAAAAAAAAAAAAAAAAAAAAAAAAAAAAAAAAAAAAAAAAAAAAACGCGAGGCCAAAGTTTTTGTGTCAGTACCCCTTTGGGGGGACACAACTAAAGGCTAAGTAAATGCCTGACTTGGTCCTGCCACCCTGGCAGCACAGCAGAAACATACCAGCAAGCACCGTAAGCAGAAAATTACAACAGAAATGACAAAAAATCACAAGGAGAAATTACAAAAAAAAAAAATCATTAACATGGTTCTCATTCAAGTGGTGGCAAATACAAAAAAAAAATAAAAATACGTGTTTCCAATCAAACGAAAACAGGTGACATCTTGACTAGGGCATCGAGATGCTCTGCATGACAAAGGATGTTATAATAAACAACAGGCAAAGAGGTAATAAAGAAGGTGTAAAAAATACAAAACATCGATTGATGCCAATTTTAAAAATCAAGGAAAGCATCGGTTTCTTCAACTAGGAACTCTTTCGTTTTTTTTTTTTTGTTGTTGTTTTTTTTTTCGTTTTTTTTTTTTTTTTTTTTTTTAATGATCTAGTTGAAGTTCCATCTTCCAGTAAATGTAGTATGGTTGGGTGTTCGTTTAAGATGTCTGGAATTTGTGAAGTTAGTCGTTGGTGACCATAGTTCGTGCGGGATCTGTGTTTGTATATTAAGCTCTTTCGCAGCTCGTATGGCGTTTGTATTACATAATATGTGTCCAAGAATAGTGGCGTATTAAACCTATACTGACTCTGTATGTCTAGACATAGCTTATGTCTGTATAACAATTTGATAGGCAATAATTTGTACATTTTGAAATACCGCCGAGTGCTTTCGTAGAGGGGAGTGTTAGAAATTGCACGCATTGCGCGCTTTTGTAATATCAGCAGAGAGTGAAGGTTTGTGGCAGTCGTTGTTAGCCACGCCAAGGAGCAGTATGTTAGTCGTGAGTGCACTAGCAAACGCGAAAATTGGCCGTCAGCGGCGTCGGCGTCCCGCGGCGACGGCGTCAACACGAGTGACGCAAAAAAAGTTGTCATCGGATGACGTCGTCGCTGGTTCTAGGGTGTGAATGCCGATCACGGAGGCAGTGCAAAAGCAGGTTAGGTGCAGGAAGCTTGCACTGCCTCTGATCCTGGAGGCAGTGCAAAACCACGTTAGAGGCAGTAAAATTTCGGAGCGGCGCAAAATTAGGCGAAATCGAATGTTTTGTCACTGCCTTCGTAATTACTTTTTGTGTAGCGGTAGACATGTTAAGATGACTAAGAGAGATCACTTACGGCAGTTTAATTATTAAAGACGCTAAATGGATTAACTTTTGAATTAGAGGGTCCAGGCGGTCGCGTAAAATTGGTTAATTGGAGCCCTTCGTGCGAAAACCGCCTTGCCGTTTTTCGATTTCGTAAATGCGGTCTTTGGTAATTATTGCGTCGTAACGAAATTCGATCGAATTCACCGGCAAAACTGAAGCACAAGTGCCGATGAGCGCAATTAACAGACGACCGTAACGGCATCACTGTTCGCGACAACAAATGCAGAGGTGCTAGTTCTTTTGCATTCGTCGACGTATACGGGCTCCATGCGTAATAGTAATCGCAGCCTTCGCACCCACGAAGCGAAGTCGATTTGCGGTTGATATAACGACGCTCGCTCATTCTGGACGTGTCAGAAAAATATGGCCGCTGCGCTATTCAGCGTTTTTTTAGATGCGAAGCAGCTTATGGCGGAGTTCAATCCGGTGGTGTGCGGCGTGACCACCCTTACTGCGCATGCGCAAACCTTCTCCACGCACCAGCTAACATCTGTGGCGTCGCCGTAGCCAACCACCCTCTCCCCACATTCCCCCTCCACGTTTAGATAAAAGGCTCGCGTTAGGTCGTACACACGCTCAGTCACTGCGCCGCATGGTGTTAACATAGACGCTAGGTGTCTACGTTAACAACAACATAAGAACATAAACACAACACAAACGATAATACTAAATACGCAACATTAACGGAAACACCTAGTCAAACCGGTGCAAACGCGGTGTGCACCGCCCGTGCTGCTTCTCATCGCCTCATGGTCCCCTTTAGCGGGAGATGGTGAATTTTTGTTTGAGTTTCTTCGGCAGAATTACATTTCATCACTCTGCCAAAATTACCTCAGGCCGCTTTTCGCAAATCTCGAAAGCTGCAATGGGCTCTTCGCAGGATGGCCAGAGTTGGGGCTAGTTGGTTGTACGTATAGTTTACACTTGTGACGCGCTGTTTGAATACGAAAAAATGGTACTCGGCTGCTGACCCGAAGGTCGCGGGTATGATCCCGACCGCGGCGGTCGCATTTCGATGCAGTTGAAATGGTAGAAGCCCGTGTGCTGTGCGATTACATTGCACGTAACTTAAAGAGCACCAGATGGTCGAAATTTCCGGAACCCCTCACCACGGCGTCCCTCATAATCATATTGTGGGCTTGGGACGTAAAGCCCCAGGTATATTATTATTATTATTATTATTATTATTATTATTATTATTATTATTATTATTATTATTATTATTATTATTTATTGCTGTTTTTGTTGTTGTGAGCACAGGACGCTTTTCGTCTCTTGCGCAGTGGGGGGCTGTTTATTGAGTCCCACTGACGCGTGAAAAAAGTTATATTGGTCAAACGAGCAGATGCCTAAATGACCGGTTGCGCAATCGAGCGTTGCAATAACGACTTTAAGGCTGTGCAGGGGCACATTGGCATTCGTTGTCATGACTATGGGTGCACACCCCTTTTTTTTTTAATTTATTTATTTATTTATGTAGGAAAAATATGGGAAGGTAGGCTACGTAAGAGCCGGCTATCCCAACATCATGGTAGTAATATACAAGATGCACGCAAAGGTAAGAAAATAAAAACTTCAATCAGAGCAGAGTAGTGGTGAGGCCTACGGTTCAGCTAACTCGCGATGTTATAAGCTGCAGCCTATATACTTCTTTGCATACAACTAGTTCATATTGAACACTCGACTTGCTCAGCAAGTCCAGTTTTACGAGAAGCTGAGTTGATAACAAGCTGAATTGATGAGTAAGTTAGCGCACACTTTCAAATCAAGAAGTTGATTTTCTAGCTGGGCGTTCGGGCATTAGTGGTTGTGCGCTCGAAGCATGTCAGATGACGTGGCAAAGATGTGAACACCCTTTCTTTTCTTGTCTCGCACCCTCTCTCCCTTGCCTTGTGTATATATTCTTTTTATCGAAATAAAACGCAGGGTTCCTCTTCAAGGCGGCCAAAGTTCATCGGAACGCCCCCCCCCCCTCCCTATTAAATCGAAGTATCAGACAGACTTTGCACCCCCCCCCCCCCCCCTGCTCCCCCTGTGCGCATGCCTATGCCTCGGTTGCCCTCATCCCTTACCAAACTTTCTATGCGCTATTAACACTTTACGGTGGGCCCAATCTGTACCGGCTGCGATTGCTTCTTCACCGTCACGACCACGTGACAGTATATATCTTGGGCTGTTAAGCCGTTGTTTTCTAGTTTTTGTATTTCGCGACGTCAATTAATAAGGACATGAAGCATCATATGCACCAACCCAACCGTGTTCATGTGTATGCGTCTACCGCAACACTGTTCGTTTAGTTGTTAAAGACACAAAACACAGAGGTTCACAGCTCAATATTGCGGCACTCAAACTCATCCGTAAAATAGTCTATAGGCTGCAAACGACGAGCTGATGATGATATCGGTCGTCCTGATCGATGAACTGAGTGGCTGCAGGCAGCCGGGGTTGGTGGCGTTTCGAAATTCGGGCCTTTCTTCTCCCTCCGACCGATTGCGTGAAGGTCGCTTGACCGAGGGCCGGTGAGCAGCCCCCCCCCCTCTCTCCCCTTCCACCCCCCTCCTTCTTTTCCTCTGGCAGTGCGGCCGGCGCTGTTTTGGTTCGCCTCTGTTGCTATTTCGGGAAACTCGAGATCTCTCCTTTGTGTGGCTCCCTTCTCTCTCTCTCTCTCTCTCGCTACTCACCATCTTTGTTCGTCGCTATCGCGCGTGTTTTCTCGGTCACGCGCACACGAGACGTGGTGGGCCCGTGGTAGCCACCCTACCCGTGGGAATGTGCTGGCTAAGCAGCAGGGTGCGGGTTCGAATCCCCGCCCTCGACGGCTATAGTTTCCGCGGGCGCGAAACGAAAAAAAAAAAATGAAGGAGAAATTCGGACGGTCGCCTATGCATTCGCCTTCTTTTGCTGCGAAACGGAAAAAGCGAGTACAAGCGCCAAGAATACTTTTCGAATAATCAGCAGCAGCGGGAAAACGGTGACGACGTAGTGAATTTAATTATGGTCTCTTAAATGTGCTTGATTCAGTCGCTAGATCCAAGCGTACAAGATCGCTGATATTTATTTATTTATTTATTTATTTATTTATTTATTTATTTATTTATTTATTTATTTACATGGTACTGCTTGCCTGCATATTAGGCTTTAAGCAGGAAATGCGCATAGCGTAAAAAGTACAGAACTCAGTTCTCATTCGTAAGAAAAAAATAATGATAATAATTAAGACACATAATCGCGTCAAACGAACAGACAAGAAAAAAAAATTAAAAAATGGGCTCCTGAAAAGCAAGCCACAAAGTGTACACGCAACGCCTCATGCTTTTATATGCAGGCTATTTCAAGAAATTGTATAATGCAGGCTATTTCAATGATAGAGCCTTTTAATACCTTTTTTCTCTAAAAGCGTTGAAGGAGTACTGCATAGGTTCGGCACTTTAAGGGAGTACTCACTCAAACTCACTCACCACAATTTTTTCAGCCTTCGCACTCACTCACGTTCACACTCCCGTCCACTCACACTCATGAGTACTCACTCACGTTCACACTCACCTCCACTCACACTCATGAGTACTCACTCACGTTCACACTCACGTCCAGTCACACTCATGAGTACTCACTCATACTCAACTCACCACGTTCAAATGAGTGTGAGTGAGTGTGAGTTGAGCGCACTCATGAGTGAGTGTGCCGAGCTCCATAGGTCGGCACTTTAAGCGAGTACTCACTCAAACTCACTCACCACAATTTTTTCAGCCTTCGCACTCACTCACGTTCACACTCACGTCCACTCACACTCATGAGTACTCACTCACGTTCACACTCACGACCACTCACACTCATGAGTTCTCACTCACGTTCAGACTCACGTCCACTCACACGCATGAGTACTCACTCATACTCAACTCACCACGTTCAGATGAGTGTGAGTGAGTCTGAGTTGAGTGCACTCATGAGTGAGTGTGCCGAGCTATGGAGTACTGACACAAATTTTAAGAATTTTCGGATTGTTGCTCTAAATGGAAAGTACTGGTGTCGAGAAACCTATTAAGAGTGTCGTAGTTGCATGGGAATGCATTGGATATATTTTTAATACCGCTACCATAAAACAGCAATTTCGGTTTCGGTATCAAGGGGGCGGCTCCTCAGTGACGTTTCAGAGCAGTGTTACGTCACCGGAAGACAGCAACTGGCGATGTACTAACGGAAAATCTGTCATCTGCTTGTGGTTCACGTAAACAACGATGAGTTAATTGCCCTCCAGTGATCCTGACAGTGATTTCTCCGATTTAGGCTGCATGACCGACCCAGATGTCGCGAACTCAGAACTGACTTGACTCGTCGGGATAATGTCCATTGCAGTGGAGCTGCCTCAGCGACGAAAAACTTTAAAATCAAAATAAAATATTTTATACGTGTTGTCCGACTCCGCTGTGTGGAGAGCGTTGACACTGCATACCAAGGAAACGAGAAATGTCCCTTTTGCGATGTTCCAAAATCCTGTCAGTACTCCTTTAAACGCTTTTTTAGAAGACAGCGGGATGGCTGGCAGTTATTAAGGAACGTACGTTCATATTACATTAAGTCACCTATCATATGTATGTCATGCTTATTATATGTGCTTTATTGTATGACACGTATTATATGTGGTCCGCCGCGGTGGTGTTGGGGTTACGGTGCTCGGATGCTGACCCGAAGGTCGCGGCGGTCGCATTTCGACGGAGGCGAAATGGTAGAGGCCCGTGTACTGTGCGATGTTAGTGCACGTTAAAGAAAACCATATGGTCAAAATTTCCGGAGCCCTCCGCTGAGGCGTCCCTCATAATCGCATCCTGGTTTTGACACGTAAAACGCCGCGTATTATAGTATAGTATGCAAGGGAAAATAGACAACCACCCGTTTGTAGCACGAAGCCACAAGGAAATCCGTACGGATTTCTCAGAAAGAAAAGCTTCTTAGTTGCCGAAAAATTCGTCCTGGTCCGGGGTTCGAACCCGGGACCAACGCCTTTCCTGGACGGTCGCTCTACCACTTGAGGCTAACCAGGAAGCTAGCAATTGGCAGCGCGAGGGCGAATTCATCGACAACTCGAAGCACATGGACACCAGTAATGCAAATCAGTTTTGCGTGCTACAAACGGGCGGTTGTTTATTTTCCCTTGCATAACCCTTCCGCCACCTTGCGGGATTCCGCAGAACTGATTTGCATTAATAGTATAGTGTGCTATAGTTATAGTGTGTGCTGAAGTCGATGATGTGTCGACTGTTATGTTCACATGTGCGGATTCGTCCTCGTAATAACGTGATGTACCGACTGCTATGTTGCCCGTATGTGCCGATGACCAGGTACATTATCAGAGCCATTATTAATTGCCTTTCGGACATTTTCTCTCACGTTACGACGGTGTTGTTTGATATGTGCGTGCGGGTGTGTTTTCGCATATGTGCGCTCGTGTGTTTATATTCCACGTACTGCTGTTTGTATGTTGCTGTTTGTATGTTATTTTTTAAGTTGTATGATTCGATCTCCGCTCAAGAGCTAAGGAGTAGCCGGCGCCTTATTCGTGCGCCAACGTCTCCTTTCACATCATATCAATAAAAAAGAAATTCGTTTCGTGGTGAATTTTCGGGCACGAAAACGGCGATTGCCTAACAAAGAGAGTCAGTGGGCAAAAACTGCGAGGAACGCTGCTCAAAGCCAAATATTTCGTGCTCGCTAAAAATAAACCGGCGGGGTCTAAATTTGAAAGCGCGCTCTTTCTTTTTTGACTAGCCTTCTGTTGTGCGCTTGGTGTTGCGTTTGGAAAACGGGGACTGCTGCTTTTATACGGTTTTCTCCATTCATCCGTTCATTCATTCATTCATTCATTCATTCATTCATTCATTCATTCATTCATTCATTCATTCATTCATTCGTTGATGAGCACTGTTAAGGAAGAGAGGAAAGGATGTGCCTCGAATATCACTCTTTTTAAAAAGACATGTTAACTCTCTGTTGAGAACCGAGGACTCTCCAACGAGAGTATACAGTGATCTCCAAAGATAGTTCACCTGTCTCTTAATAGATTCATATACGTGGCAAGTCAATACTCTTCGGGAAAGAGAGTCTAAGGACTCCTTTTTTTTTTTTCTTTTTTACCTCAACGATAGGTATAGAGACGGCATATAACCTCTCGTTGGCCGAAAAAAACTTCGTGGCGTAAACACAGAACGCCATAAAAATGCAAATAAAATAAATAGTAAAAAATCTTCGGTTGAGTGAGAATCAAACCCGGGTGCCTTCTGCGTGGAAAGCAGTGTTCTACCGCTGAGCCACGCCACTGGTCTTTTGTTTTCTTTATTGCAGCATGTAACATTCGAACAAAAGCAAATACATCCCCACTACGCTCCAAGCTTAGTGCCATGGCTTCGAGAAAGGTATGCCACGGGCTGCACATGCTGTCATGAGTAGACAGCTTAATGTTTGCTTGCGATGCGTAGTGCTCTGCAAGAAGCGCCGCAGGTGGCTGCTTCTGAAGAAGCTTTAATGCTTCGCAGACAAAGTTGATCTTGGTGGTTTTTCATTGTGCACAGCTCGAAAGCGACCGATAAGCACCAAACATTACACGCGATTCGCCAAGCATTAAGGCGATCCGCTGCAGTGGCGGATCCAGGGGGCGGTAGGGGTGATCGCCCCCCCCCCCCTACCGCCCATAAAGCCAGTGTCAGCACCCCCCTCCCCTCCCTTCAGCGCTTGTCGTCCCCCCTCCTATCACCGATTAGGACAAATGAGTGGGACCACTGTGAGCACAGATTAACAGTATTTATGCTGGCATGGGGTTCTTGTGATGATAGTAACTACTAAAAAGGGTGAAGCAATGAATGCGATAGCAACAAATTGTAATGTCATACGAAGTGAGCCTGGCAGCTAACCTCTTTTGGATCCGATCTCACACAACTCTAGAAAACGCTGCTTTAAGAGCATACAGCCGCTCCAGGGACACTGCTCACCACATTCTCTTCGCGTTGAGAGCGCAGCACGTAGAAGGGTACACCGGCCCCCCCGCTGTCGGCCGGCCGAGGAGGGGCGATAACGCGCGCGCCCGCGACGACCGCGCTCGTAAAATCGAAGGTCGCTCGAGGGACCCCCCCCCTCGCGTCTTTTCACGCTCACGAACGACGGGCGGGGCCGGTTATATATATACATATACGGGGGATGACGGCGGTGGCCAACGGCGACGCCGACGGCAAAAACCAGCCGAGAGTGTCCATATAATTGCTATCGCAATAAAAAACAAAACAAAAAAAAAGAGGTAGCCCCCCTCACCGGTTTTGCTTCAAGCGACCCCTAAAATCAGTGGCTGGATCCTGTCCCTGATCCGCTGGCACAAGTGAGGTGACTTGCAGCTTTTCACGAGAACGTACGGCCGCGGCGTGCCTTCATTCAAATTTCGTCATTTCCTTGTCGGGGGTAGTTCCGCTCTGTCGTAACAGGACTAGGTACCAACTCGCCCAAGTCAAGGTGTTATTAAGGACTAGGGAGCAGGGGCGTAGCCAGAAATATTTTTCGGGGGGGGGGGGGGGGTTCAGCCATACTTTATGTATGTTCGTGCGTGCGTCTGTACGTGTGCGCGTATATATACGCAAGCAAAGTTACAAAATTTTGGGGGGTGGGGGGGTTGACCCCTCCCCCCCCCCCAAAATTACAAAATTTTGTAAGTGGGGGGTTGACCCCCCCCCCCCCCTGGCTAGGCCACTGCTAGGGAGCCACCCTAACAGGACGGGGCGCGCTTCATGCGCGATCAGTTTCGATGTCGCCAATAAAATTTGATCACGAATATGGACGAACTTCGTGCAGCTTTCGTGATTTTTAAAAGAATATGCATACCATAAATTGGCACGCACTGCTACTTTGCTATATTAACACCTACCCTCAAGTCAATATTTAAAAGGCTTATTAACGAGTTTTTGTTACTTATTGGAAACAACAGTGCCATTTCAGCCGAGGCCAAGTATTTCCCCCTCGGACCTGGAGTTCGTGTGCGAAAACGCCAGTAGCCTAGCTGTCATGGGATTTTTATAAAATACCTGTATAGTGTAAAAAAAAATGAAGAAAAAAAAAACACCCTGTATATACACGCACGTTTTCCGTGCTTACGTTTTGGGGCACCCCAAAAGGGACATCTTTCGTTTCCATGGTGTGCACTATCAACGCTCTCCGCACACCAGAGCCAGACAACACGTATAAAATATTTTACTTTGATTTTAAAGTTTTCGTCGCCCAGTGTCGGCAAGCCAGCCCCACCGCACTGAACATCATCACGACAAGGCAACACAGTTCACTGGATTCGCGAAGTCTGCGTCCTGCATGCAGCCTAAATCGCTGGACGACAATTCATTGGTCGTTGTTTACGTGAACCACGTGCGACGGACATCATATGACAGAGCTGGTGCTAGTATTTCGCGAGTTCCAGTCTTCCCGTGACGTCAGACATGTGTTGAAACGTCACTGCGAAGCCGCCCCCTCGATACCGAAACCGAAAGTACTCTTTTAACGTAGCAGTATTAAAAATATATTCAACGCATTCCCAGGCTCTGCGACGCTGTTTTTAGGGTTCTCGACGCCCGTGTGTTTATTTAGAGCAAGAAGGCCGAAAATATTTAAATTTCGTGTCAGTACTCCTTGAAGACGCCGAATTCGTTGCTTCAAAACTCGCGCTGATTGTCAGCACTGCGAGGAATCAAATGCATTTTTTTTTAGGGGCGAAGCTCCTTAGGGTATGGGTCTGTCCGTCCTCTGTAGTAGTAGTAGTAGTAGTAGTAGTAGGTAGGTAAGTAGGTAGGTAGGTAGGTAGGTAGGTAGCCACGCGTAGTGGAATGTACCCACTCCACGTGAGAAAGATGACGATGACGCAGTATAGTGGAATGTACCCACTACACGTGATAACGATGACGCTGATGAACATGAAGTATAAGCGCGTTCCAGACCACACATTCTCTTCCTGCCATGGATGAAAACGATCGAGCTTCGCCCACTCATCATCATTCACTTCGTGGATATGGCGTGATTTTTAGATGTCTGCGGAATGAAGCGGAGAAAAAAGCGGTACTTGTTTACCCCTTAAGTGGTGGCAACGGTTAAACGACCGCGCTCTGCGTGATCTCATTGCGAGCTCTCGTCTGCGTGACGGGGGGGAGAGGACGGGGGGGGAGCCTCTCCCCTCGGAATTGGGGAGGAGCGGTTCGGTCTATCATCCGCGCAGCGCACGTCCTCCTCAGTGGAGGAAGTTTATAACTGTCACATCGAAGCGGGCGTCCTTGAACCCTCCTCTCCCCCTCTCTCCCAGGCCCTCCTAAACGGTCATTGCCGCTCGGTCTATTGTGGCCTTTTCTTCTCTGTTGGTTCTCAACGCCAGTTTCGGTGTTATTTCGACGTACAAAACACACGCATTCAAACGCTACAAATTTTTTTAGTATATAAAGACTGGTATGCGCAGTCGCTCGAAAATAGCCGCGTCATGTCGCGACGAATCTGGTATCTTAAGATAACGTTGGCTCTCATCTACGAGTTCGAGTCGAAATTACGCCGATATCGCCCGAACTGAAGGCGGTGAGAACGAAAATATGTGCATTACTTTGCCCTAAATTGTCCTGTTTCAACCCCTGAGTTCTGTGCATACGTTTCATACGGCTCGATTCTCCCGTGGTTAAAAATAAAGCTGTTTGAAAACGCTGCAACGCACCGGGCTTGCATACCAGCGTTAGCCACTACTGCCTCTTTCACTGTTTCTGATATGGCGACAAGGGCGCACGGCCTGCGCAATAGTACCTTAGGTTGTAGACATGTGTTAGGTATTTGGCAAGAAAAAGGGTAACAACGGAGGTTTGGGGAGAGGGGGGATGAGAAATGCGACTTCGGACGTTTTTATTCCCTGGCCAATTTTGATCGATAGGATGCCGTTAGTCGATGTGGATGTCGTCTGCTGCAAACTCAAAATGGCGTCGCTTCATACGTCCGACGATCTGTTGTTTCTCGCGTCGTGTGGCTGGATGTATTGTACGGATAATGGTGGCAGAACTGAGCTGTGGCGCTGAGGAGTAGCCATTTCAACCTTCAAAAAAATGTTTAGAAATGTACACAAGGAAGGCGCCCTGACGTTAGCTCTCTGAAGTAAGTTGAATCTGTGAAGTCGTCTGCTCGCTCGCACTATGTCGTCTGCTGAAACTATCGGCGGTAGTCTTGAATGTTCACGCACGTCATCTTGCCCGTGTGAAGCCACCCCGGGATTTGCAAAACGTGCTGCTACTGACGCGCTTGCGAAGCACACACAATAGAGTGGAGGAAAACGGGAAACAACGAGTAAGAAAAAACGTAACCACACTTTCCCCCTCGTTGCTGGGAAACTACGAAAACGCCAGGCCCGCTCCGGCCAGGCTTTGCGATCACGTGATGGGAGCGCGAACCAATCGCGGCCGACGCGATGTGGGTAGGGGAACGGGTGCCGAGGTGATGGGGAGTGGTGGTGCGAACCGAACCACCGGCGAGAACCCCTTCGGCCCTTCGCGCCGACCCTCTCCCGCCGCTCCCGAGAAGCAGCAGAGCAGCAGCACCATCGGCGTTCCAGTCCGATAACCCGCGAGCATGGCGGCGCCCGTCTCCGGGTTTCAGCGGAGTCTGAGCCGTGCTGCGTAGTTCTCTCCGAGGCGGCGTCGCGACGTGAGGTGCATGTGGTGCGGTCCCGGTGTCCTTGCCACTGCTGCTGCCCCGGTGACGATGGTGCTAGGACCGCGGCGCGGTTGAAGAGACCGGAGGTTGCAGGCTACCGGGCGTGTGCTCCCCGTGGAAGAAGGCTTTCTCTCTCTCCCTCTCCCCCAGCGCCTCCTCTCCGACAGCTTGTCCTGATTTCCCCGCATTTTGTCCCTCCGTCGTCCGCCGCGACTGGCAGTGCGGCATGGATGACGACTGCGACGCGGCGTCCTCGTCCGTGGTCGGACTCGGCGCCAAGGAGGTAAAATGGATGAAGAAGAAAAAAAAAACGCCAAGGTCGTCTAAGCGCGCCATGTGGCGGCGGGAGGTGGGGGAGGGATCTGGGGAGCGCGGGAGCTCTCCCGCCCTGCACGCGAAGTCCGTGTTGCATGGTCTGCCGACTCGCGATCGCTCGCACGCACTTTCCTAAGCTGCTTTTGTTCGCTTTGTTGTGGGTGCGGACATGTTCCGGTGACAGGGCATACCCTACCAGCAAAATTTGCTTGGACCAAGCATGGTAAATCACCAGTGGCCAAGCTGTCCATGATTGGAAAGTTATTGGAGGCCAAGCGAGTTATGTGCTTGGCAAGTGTGACAAGCCTACCATTGGCCAAGCAAAGGAAGGCCGTGCTTGGCAAATCATTGGAAACACCTCTTTCCATGGTTGGCACTGTAATGGAATACCATGCAATAGCCAAGCATGTTCTTGATATGGGAGCCAAGCATTTTGGCTAATGCAATTTCTGGCTCATTAGTTTTAGTTTTCTGTCTTGGCTAGAATTTAATGACCGGCTACTTCTTTCTAGATTTTTGCGTCCCCCCCCTCCCACTTCCCAAATAAGCCACAAGCCAAATATTTCTGGTGCTTCAGGTTTATTTTACACTGAATATATACAAGGCAATATGCCATTTTTCTATTCTTTCCTGAACTCTTGCGATTATGAATTGTTGCTTGGGCTTCTATTGGAATCCTCCATCATAGTGGCATGCCTTCTTTGCATATGGGTGCGCCTTCTTGATCTGAAGCGAACATGAGCCACCTTTTTCTTACGTCCGAAACAGCTGCGTCAGTTGTGTTGAACAGGGTACGTCTTTCACCTGTGAAATACAATGAGACAAAAAATCGTGAGCTTCCCTTTTTAGAAAAGTTATCTATTAAGCACTTGCTTTCATCAATTTTCAACAAAACACACAGCAGTCGTAAGGCTAATTGGTAATGCATGATCATGAGGATGACAGCAGCTGCACAGACAGGAGAAAAACAACAGTTGAGTGGACAGCATGATACATTTCTTTTCCTCTTTCAACTACAAGTTCATTACTGCAGTAGCTTGCATATTCATGCGAGAACCCTATCAATGACGTACGTAAATGAAAAAAAATACACGCATGGTTGAATTTGAAAGGCAAATGATCCCATGACTTCCTTGCATTCGGCTGCACCAGCCTTCATATCTATTTCACCTTGGAAATATGACCGCATGCACAAGTTTATAATTTCTAATTAGTTAATAAAGCGCCGGCATCGACCCTAGATCGCACGGCGTGTCAGCGGACTCTTCCAGAAGCGAACGGGAAATCGCCGTGCACTCCGACCCACGCGCCACTCGCTGCTACATGTTAAAGGGCATAGCTTCCTCGATAAATGTAGGTTCCGTACCGCTGGCATCAATGTAGCCGACGCAATTCACTGCAAGTACAGACTTATAACACTTGTCTAGTGCGGCCAATCATCCGATCTGGTCGCCGTCATTTGCGAAAATTTGCGAAGGCAGGGTCATACTGCATACTAAGTTCGTTGCGCTTTCGTACAAACACAAATGGAACCTCGTATCCACCGCGAGGTAGCAGCTACGGACTGCCTAAGCGTCATCAGCGTCCACAGCCGGCGGCTCGCCAACTGTCTTACGGACCAGGACGTCCGTTCATTTGATTTCATATCGCCAATAGTTTTTCCGGAAATAAGTATATCGCTCATGAAAAACTGAGGCGAATTGAATCGGTGCCCGAACACAGTACCGAAGAACGTTTCACATATGTCTGGTTTTCGCTGGTAACACCAGAAAACTACGGCATTTGCAGTCACACAAACTGAGAGGAGCTAGGCCTACACAGCCACTACTGCCACTACTTACGCAGTGCCCGCTTCTTAAAACATCCGCTTTTTTCGCCTCCGTGAACTTCATTATCAAATCGTATATAGCATTGAGGGAACAAGGCAAATAGAGAGACTGCTGAAATTTACTCACCTTTTATTTCAACTTGAATACGAAGCTCATTGCTGCATGGCCAGAGCACACTTCCAACGAACGAACAAGGCGCGAAAAGGGGCGCGGTGATACACGCGCTGAAAGAGAGCGTGTATGCGGTGCATGCGAGTACATGCTTAAACCCATATGAACTGCAATATTTTTTGATGACTTTTGTACTATTACATAAGCGCTTAACAGCCGCTGCAGTTTTGGGAGTTCTTGAAAATTGCCTGTTTGGATGCTTTGGTGAATTATTTTTTTTTAGCACACTAGGGCTGTGCACAGGTAAAACTGCGCCGCGCGCGGGAAAAAGTGTGAAATTTAAACGCGACACTGAGCGCGTGCTAGTGTAGTGTGTAGTTCTGGTCCTTTGGATGAAAAGAAAAAAAGTGAATTATTCCGTAGAGCAACCAGGGCGAACTTAATTAATGACAGAAAAAAAAAACGATCATTCGTGGCTATTCGGTAGCTGTTTGTACGACTTCATGACAAATTGTACCAAAGAAACGGACACATCCGCTCTTCCGCCTCATTTTTTTAACGGTTTGTACGTGTTCGTGCGCCACGAATTTCCATGGAATAGTATAATACACAGAAGTGAGTATGCTTGATGGCCAAGCAAATTCTGAGAACATTGGCCAGCAACCATGCTATGTTACAGGAAAGCCCTTGGCCTCCATGTGAAATATCGCAAATATTTTCCAAACCTTTTGTTTCGTTATAGTAAGTGAGAAGGGCCGCCAACTAAGGGAAACGCACACTTAAAGAACAGATTCGCCGCTTTCACTACCATCTTGCCCATATTTTGCTTGTAGGCCATGCCCTTTTCTACCACGCTGTCAGGGCGTTGGCCAATGATAACGGAAGCCGATGGGAATCCAATATGTGTCCAATCATCGGCCATCGGCCACTGCTGGTAGGGTAGGCTTGGGCATATTGGTAATCCCTTTTACAGTTTAAGCACACTTGTTTAAACGAGACAGAGAACAGATAATTCGAGGCCCAATGTATTAGAAAAGAAAAGCTACTTCACAGAGTTGGGCATGTTTGTAATCCATTTTAATATTTTAGCATACTTGTTTAAACAAGACTTCTGTCCTCTGTCTGGTTTAAACATGTGATGAAATAGTAAGATAGTCCGGCAGCACAGAATTTCAGTGTGCGATAAGCATCAAAAAGAAGATGGGGGGGGGAGGGGGGTGCTTCAAACTTTCGCAGTGGGTATAGTCACTGCATCTGTTGTTTCTCGCAGGATGTAGCTCGAGTGAGATAGATGACATCCTTCAAGTATCCTAACTTGCACAGTGAACATCTCAACGAGGCAGTGGTGAATGTTGCCTAAAATTGGCTGTCTTTTGGCGTGATCACGGTGTTTGTTTAGTTTGTGGCATACCAAATGTTCTTTGACTCTGCTCTGACATGTTGATGGGCAAAATCAAAAGTAGGGATGGGCATTCGTGGGCAATTGATTGGCAGTTCGTGTTAAAGCGGTACTGACACCGTTTTTCGAAGCCGAGTTGACTCTGCCATACAATTCTCCTGTATGCAGAGATGGCTCTCAGCAAGTGTGAAGCTTAACAAATGCTAATAAGATATATTTTTTTATATTAAAATCAATTTTCCATGGTGCACCTGTTGACATCGACACTAGCTTGACGTGAAACTACAGTACTAATTATGATGAGTTCACGCAGCAGTCTGGCTAATTGTATAGACGCCAGATACCAAATCTTTCAAAATAGCCACTTCTGCGCCACCAAAACATTCAAAAGGGCTGCTTCTGCGCCACCAACGGAGCTGCAGTGTGGAGTGGCCATGGAAACATCACGATATCCTGCACAAGCACGTCATCAGAAGCTCATACATGTTGTGGCATCAGGGTACAATAGGAACAGATGCAGGTGTTTAGAAACATACTTTAATTACTTTTTCAGGGTGCAGTCACGATTAGCAGTACATTTTATGCATTCTTCATGGCTTGGCCTTTGATTTGATGCAAGAAAACAATAGCTGAAAATGTTTGTGTCACCTTTTTAAGCACATCGTTGCATTTCTTGAAACATGCACCATCGATTGGATTGATGTGCACGGCTGATATTTTGCAAGGTTATTTAGCAAGGTTGCACACTACATGAAAGTTTATCCCAATCATTGGCATAACTAGAGAGTAATGAGGGGTTCAGACCCCCCTCTCCACAATATTTTTACATTTTGTATGTGTTTGTGTATACACCACACATTCAAGCACATGCACAAACATACATAAAAGGTGGTCAAACCCCACTGAAAAAGGTTTATGGCTACACCCCTCATCTCAAACTGGGATTATCCATGTGTATATTTTTTCACCCCTGTTTGATTAAGCGGTGCTGCCACATGGGTCAAGAGAGGCCACTAGACGAAATACTTTAAACGAGCAAAATGCAGTGGCCTGCGTTCTCCCAATGATCTTCAGCAGTGCTAGATCTGACGTCCGTGATGTGCTGCTCTCGTCTCGCTGTACAGTTATGTGGCAGTTGAGTAAAGACGTAGCCTGTAAGCACAATGTCGGAATGGAATCTTGCAGGGTAGCTTACTTGCTGAGCTTTGCCATTGTTCCGGTTGCACCGCCGGCGTGCAAGTGTGGAGATCACAAGGATGGCACTGTAACCTGTCGTTCTGTGGCCGCGAGTATTTCAGTACGCCATCCTTTGGCACCCGTGACAGCCAGGTGGAACAATCGTGTGCATTGGCGACGGCAGGGGGGTGCAAAGGGGCACTTGCCCCTTTTGCACCTCTACCCACACCAGCACCCCCCTCCCCCCAGCTTTGATGCAACATGGATTTGCATCTCCCAAGACAAAATCCTGCCGATGCCCATGATTGTGTGGTGAGGAGTGTGGTCAAACATTTTGCCAGATAGTCACATACTTTTGTTTCCGTTAAGATTATTTCTGGTCCCATCTTCTTGGATAGACCCGTTGGTGCACGTTTGATATTCTCACACGGTTATGACTGTCGCACAGCCACGATTGACAGAAAAATGAGTGAGCATGTCAGTCTTGCATTTGCTGCAGTGGCACTGCTCGCAATATCGAACATAGGGCAGGGATAGCTGTAGTTGGTTGAGAGTAATGTGCTTGTGGTTTGTCACTTTTAGGGGTGTTTAAACATTAAGGAAGTCTACAAGTGGCTGCTTGAAGTAATTATGCGGGCTATGTAATGTAACCATACTTGGCGACAACATAAGGACCCGGCACAAGCTGCTCGTCAAGACATAGGTTCCGAGAGATGCCAGCATTGAAACAGGTTGGCTTCTTCCACAACCTCGCGGAAATAATTGGCTTCAAAGGCACTGATACTTGCGTGAGGTCGTAATTATTAAGTCGAGAAACCATAATTGCAATGACTTAGACAACCGAAATGAAAAGTTGCATGAGTCGATAATCTGGTAAGTCCGTGTTCATGACAACCACCAAAAGCTGGGTGTGTATTGGTAACAGTCATTGGCTGGTGCACCTTTGCAAATTATCTCCCGAATAAGGATAGTAAATTTGACGAGCTGGATTAGGTTCATGATTTATAGCGCAAAAGAACATGGACAAGGAGGAGATCGGACTCCATTGCTGTCTGTCAAATGAATTTATTGAGAAGCACATCAAAGTATACATATTACCAGTGTTTACCTATGGAGCAGAAACCTGGAGGCTTAAATGGAGGGTTCAGCTTAAACTGAGGATGACGCGGCAAGCAATGGAAAGGAAATTTGATAGGTGTAGCCTTAAGGGACAAGGAGAGAGCAGGGTGAGTCAGGGAACAAACTGGTTTTAAGGACATCTTTGTCGAAATCAATGGACATGGGCAGGACATGTAGTGCATAGGCAAGATAACCGCTGGTCATTAAGGGTAACTGACTGGATTCCAAGAGAAGGCAAATGCGCGAGGGGGAGACAGAAAGCTAGATGGGCAGATGAGATTAAGAAGTTTGCAGGTATAATGTGGCAGCAGCAAGGGCACAGGACTGGGCTGATTGGCAGAACATGGAAGAGGCCTTTGCCCTGCGGTGGGCGTAGCCTGGCTGGTGATGATGATGACATCAAAATATACCGGCTCCCGAATCATCCAGGACAGTGCAACCATGAAATCGCTGAGTCCTTCCATATCGGAAAGCATATGCAGTTGTGTGTGTCTCTCAGGCTTCCGTCTTGCTCACTGGTCAAGAGTTTGTTTTTCTTGATAGCACATCAGTTCACCACTCGCACGTCTTTTGAATTTGTCATCATTCTTTGGTTCTGTAAGTGCGGGTATATTTATTCGAAAACATATTCAGCGTTAGCAGTCAAGGACGTAAGAGAGACAACACCACAATGCGCTAACTTCAACAACTTTATTTCCAGAAAATATCTCCTATTTATTCATGCACAGTGGTGCCACATCAGTCCAAACACTTGCCTTTGACTTGCCAACAAGAAAGGCTGTGGTGTCCTTATCTAAGAAGTTTCAGTTCAGTTTACCAACACACCCTATAAGTGGCAGTGGTATATTTACTTTCATGTGCTTCTTTTCAATAAACATTCAGTTTAAAGACAGCGTTCATGTTGTCTGGTCTCCTCTTTGATCGTCTCCTTTCGTGCTGTAAAATATGAACTATCTCCGTAGATATGAAGCATTCCTTACTTTGTCACAAGCTTATAGAGTAGGTGGGAAAGGAATATTTTGGTAGCAGCTAAAAACTGTAGTGGGGTTTGTGGTAGAGCCAGAACAGTACTCGTACTGAGGTCAGGGCCCTTGCAGTAATCAGCAGTGCGGGAGAGACGGCTCTATCGTTGTGGATTTGCCGGGTCTGCCCGTGGGTGACGCCAGTCATATTGGTGAGGTGCTCTTAGGGGATGGGGGGGGTCGGTCGTGGGGTGTCCCCTCCTTTTAAAAGGCGCGTGGCTTTCCCATTTGCAGCGAGCGTCTTGCTGCTGCCATGTGGAATGCTGCAGCGGAGGGGATGCCTCTACCGGCACCAACGAGGACAGCGGGCGGGACGTGTCACCCATGTCGCCACCGTCACCCTTGCCCCCCAACACCCCAGGTCTCTCTCTCTCTTTCTGTCTTTCTCCCTGGTGCGGCATGTGTGTGCACCAGGCTTGTCCTCGCTAGTGAGCACTGAAAGCCTGTAGCCACGTTAGTTGGTCGACGCTGCTTGTGCATGCAGAAGCAAAGGGCCTTGTTGCATCTCTTGCTTTCTTCACTACTCACTCTGAAGTTCTAACTTGAAGGGGCCCTGCAACACGTTTCAAAGTAAACATCTAACGAGCGTCTAGAAGAGCTTATTGTTTCACGAATCCGCTGCTGCAAGAATTTTTAGAATCCGTCTAGCAAGAGCGGAGTTAAAGGGATTTACCGCGGGCTTCAAACGCTTTCTCTCGTCTCTCGTACCAACAAGTGCACTGAAAGCTATGCAGGGAGGACAAGGGGACAATAAGATGAGTCCCTTCGTCAGTGCATGTCATGGCCTTGAGCGATTTTCTTTCATTTTTTACTGTGAAAGCTGTGTTGCGGCTATAAGCAGCCTTTAAAGGGCCCCTAAACTACCTCCGATATTTTTTCATAAATTTCAAGTAAACACGCGCATCGTGTGCAGAATGCCGTCACGATCAACGATGCCACACGTGGCAGTGCTACACGCTGCAGGGGCGCCACAAATTCTAAGAAACAATCATTTCTCCTCTCCGGGTCTTTCCGGCCTCGGTAGTGACGTGTGTGACGTCATGAAGTTGAATATGTGACGCGAAGCGCAAATCATGCTGCGGTTGGTCGAACAAAAATCTACGAATTCCGGTTAGTCTGCAAGCAGCTGCCCGCGCTCCTTGTTCTTTGTCGTGTTGTGCGGAGGGGAACACGGCAAGGAGGGCAAAGCGGTTTTGGGAGAGGAAAGCAGGGGAGGGTAGCGAAGGAAAGAGTGAAAGGAGTGATCGCCGCATTTCGATCATCAAACGCGTCTAACTCCACTATTAAGGCAGCGTTTCGAAAAATTCTCACAGCTACGTATTCATTGTAGACTCTTGCACAACTTCCCCACCACAACTAAATTTCGACCTCTGGGTGGTTTAGTGGCCCTTTAAAATAAGCTATGTACGAACTTGGCGGCTGTGGCCATCGTACGGCATGCGATGGGCATGCCCCTGGTGGTTGTGGCTGTAAACTGCCTGAGAGAATGAGTGAATTAGTCACACAAAATGAGCCTCTTCCTTTTCTCACCATGAACACGCTGGAAGCTACTCAGGCAAACACAACAAGAGGCTAATTTGCCACTTGAAATACTCTCCCTGTGGGAATCATCAACTCCTCAAACTTTCAAAATGCCATGAAGCATCATTTCGTCTCTTTCATAACAACATGATGAATCAATATATATTGAATTTAGTAACTTGCAAAATGCCTGTGTATTGGGTTAATGCGTGCCAGCAAAGTATCTCATTATTTTTCTGTGATACAAGAAACCAACTTTGCGTTACTCAAAAATTCGCACCGCACCTTTTATGGAGTATGTAATAGGTGTGTGGTTGTACGTCTTATTATCGCCACAGCAAGTGCCCTGTATTCGCTTGTAGCCCTCATCTCGATCATTGTATGTTCCTACGAATTTGCTTTGAGTTCCTTTTGCTTGTTACTGATAACTCACCCTCGTTTATGTCTTCCCAATTTTTTTCTCTCCCTTGCTATGTTGCGATTTACTTGCATTTTGTTTATCGGTACCTTCAACTAGCCTTTGGCTACAGGTCCAACAAGTGTTAGTGCCAAGCGATTTGTAATATGGAAGTAAACATTCATTCATTCATTCATTCAGAAGCCATGTCAATGAATGTCGTGGCCTTCAGCGCTTTGTCAACGTTTTTTTCGTTGGCTGTCTCGGTTGCTGCCTCTGGTTTCGATATACATGGCACGACAGTTTCTCATAGATTATGCTGTGTTTCTTTTCCTCTTTCTCCCCCCCCCTCTTCTTTCCTTTTTTTTCTGCTGTAGATTGAGTGTAAACTGCAATTTTCATGTAACGCGCACCCTATTGTATACAGTGCCGTGAAATCCTGAGCAAACGCCCCTACCCGAGCAAGCGCCCCCCTTCCCTCCCTCTTTAATTTTTTTTTTTTTTTTGTCAACCTGTTCTCTGCTGCAGAATCCTGCAGCGGTGGTTTCTAGGAACCCAAGTTCTGAGAGTCTTTGGATTTGTGCACGATTTCTCAGTACTTTTTAACGTTGAGGTGCCTCGGGGGGTGCACTTCATGTTGTCACATATTGGTGGAACATTTGAAGAATGTATTTCCCCCCTTGTCATAACACATGAAATTTCATACAAGGATTCCCTCCGATTCAGTAAAAACAGTAAATGCATGTGCATTCAATGAAGCATTTCATTAGGAGCAAGGGAGAAGCATGTAGGGTGTGAATTCTTTATTCTTATTGGCACTTCCGCCACCATCTTGAATTTTTGTCCGCGACTGAGCAAGGTCCCCCCTACAAATCTTGTCCAATTATCTTTCCCTGTAGGGGGGGGGGGGGGGCACTTGCTCGGGATTTTACTGTAAGGTGAATGCTGCATGGACTTAACGGGGGCAGGGGCTTCACAGGCTGTTATAGCTTTTGGTCTCTGTCTCCGCAGGAAATGTCCTTGAAATAAAGTGATTTTGATTGATTGATTGATTGATTGATTGATTGATTGATTGATTGATTGATTGATTGATTGATTGATTGATTGATTGTGTTTTACAGGAGAAAAAGCTGAGCTCGGGGTCGCTCGGAAGTGGCGATGCGGCGAGGCCGAAACAGGTGACTGTCACGCACCCTGGGACGACGAAGCCCAAGCCGACGTCCAAGAAGAAGGGCTCCATCCAAGCCGATCTCGTGAGTCGTGTATATTGCCGTAGCAACTTGTATTCGCGCAACAGGGGCCATTGGGAACCTTTCTTGCCGAGGTTGCACAAGATGTAACGTGGGGTGCTCTTTTAAAGGGACACTAAAGGAAAGTACTAAGTTTTGTTACATTGGTTCTTTACCTGCGTTGGAGTATATCGCCGCTTCTGCACGCCAAGAAACGAAATTTCTGCATCGAAAACAGCCACCGGACGTCTCTGGTGCCGCTGCTCAGTTTGAATTGCCCACGCCAAATAGAGGACTTCACGCCATCACCTCGGCTGCCGATTTCTGTCAATCACTAAGCATCCGAGAGTTCCACGGCTGTAATATGTAGCAACAACTCCGGCTTACTGCGGGTTTATTTATTTTCAAAATTTATGCAATTCACTTTTTATCAGTAAGCCGTTCAATAATCTAGATAAATGATCGGACATCATTTATTAAAGTACCCGTAGAGCATGACAAAGGACTCCACCCCAATTTCTCAATTTTGCTGTTTCCTCAGCCTACAAATGGTTTGTTCTTATCAGGAATGGTTAATTGCTTATTACATAAGCCTAATCTTTCAATATAGCTCATCCTAATATTTCCCTTTAGTGTCCCTTTAATATTTGAAAGTGCTAGTCAGTTTGTGCGGGTATGAGTCAACTCTAGGTTATCGCCTCTGCCTGTGGGAATAGACAAAAAGGCGAACTGTGGTGACGTGTTGGTTCTATCTAATCTGTCACCAGTGTGTGATACGTTTTCTGGACGTAGACTAGGTTAATTAAAGGGGTACTGACAGCAATTTTCGAAGCTGACTTTACTCAGCCATACAAATCTCCTATATACAGAGACAGCTCAGAGGAAGTGTGCAGTTCAGGAAATGCTGATAGGATATCTTATTTCAACATTAAAGTCAATTTTCTCATGGAGCACCGACTGATGTTGACACTAGTGTGACATCAGGCTACTGTGTCAATTCTGGTGACTTCACGCACCAGTGAACAGCTAGTTGTGACGGCATCGGATACGAAGTTATACAAAAAGGTCATTGTGCGTAACTAACAGAGCCACGGGTCAAAGCATTCATGGAAACGTCATGATACCCAGCACGAGCACGTGATGTGGAGCTCATACCGTGTCGGGACATCAAGGTACAGTAGGAACCAAAACTAGATTTTCAAAATATGTTGTAATTATTCAGGGCGCACTCACGCTGACCACATTTTCTAGGTTCTTGAGAGCTTGGCCTTTCTTTTGATGACAAAAAGTAGCTGAAAATTTTCGTGTTGGTACCCCTTTAAGGTCATTCTACCATGACAGGCCTTGGTACGTGCGTCTTTTTTTTCCACTCGTGGCCTTGGCTTTAATAAAGACTGCTGCCAGGACAGCGCACATATTTTGTTTCTCTGAAGGTCTTGTGCGTAAATGTTTTCTATTGGCTGCGGTGGCTAAAGAGAGCATGGCTGCTTCGTTTTCATTTGGCCGAATCTGCATGGCTTCTTGTGGTTGCCTGATTTCTGTGCGTTCAAGTGCTTCATCTTGTACCAAGCAGTGCATGATGTTTCGTTCACGTGTGCTCTGATGAAAAGAAGTGATTGCTGTAATAATTCAATAATTATTGTGTTAATGTTAAATTATTTGTTGCATCAGCCACACTTCAGTAGGAAGGGGGGGATAAATGACAAAAAAGAAAACAAATAAACTTGCACACCATGCACAGTGTGTGCATTAAAGAACCCCATGTAGTTTTTAAAAATAGGTTGGGAGTCCCCCACTGTGATGTGTCTCATAATCCGACGATGGGTTTTGTGCATAAGAGGAAATATAATCCTGAAAACTGTCTATTTAATATTGTGTGATGTGACTGTTAGTACTGAGCCAACCAATTGCAAGCCTTCCCAATTTCTAGCTAAGTCTTGCTGCCCCATGCCCTGCATTTAACTGGAGCACATGCAGTGGTTGGGAGGTGGCCAAAAGTCGTGGTGATGGTGGACTGGTAATGAATGATACACCATAAATAGCAAACCATAGCACCATGCCATTTCCTGTAGTGGGAAGGCAATGTTCCATGTGTATCTAGTTTATTTTTGTTACCTAAGCTTATATAGGGTCATGTTGAAAGTCAACAAAAATAAGTAAAAGCTAGATTCTTATTGGCAGTAAAGCACATTTTGAGAGCAGCACTGTGCTGCCATAAATGTCACTTAAAGGGACCGACAACCAATATTTATGGCACCTATTTTCTTTAGCGCAAAGGAAAGCTTACCGGTCAGTGTCTAATCACGGAACGGTAACTTGGGAAATGCCTCAATACATTTGTAATCAGAATTTTTCTGTCTGCGGCGAATATGAAGTGGTATACACACTTGACAACCCGATGCTGCAAAAGTGTGAGAGAGGTTCGTGTTCAAGCGCGGCAGTTTACTGCGCATGCGTGCACTCCGCACGCATGCTCCATGGCTCAATGTGGTCCACTGGCTGCCACGAAGGCAGCGCCGCTTCTCACCGTGAAATTCCTTTTACCTTGTAAGCAGGACAAAATAGAGCAGGGATGGATATTAATATACATACTCTAATTTTCAGGACAAATTATGGCGCGCATGACAGCATCAAACTATGTGACTATGTACAGCAAAGTGATCAACTCCATAATCGAGCTTCAAGACTCTTCCACCAGGCTGCACGACATGCCAGCTTTTTGTTACTCTTAAACATGATTTAAAAATATAAATCCTACTCACAATGTGAAAAGGATGCTGGAATCTGTCACTATATTTCATGGTGTTTTCTACCAAGGATCTAATCACATGTTCTGGCCAGGTGTCACTCCCATTAAATAGCGCCCTCTAGATCCCCCTTTTTCCAGTTGAGGAAAACAAAAAGTACACAGCCTTTTCACAAGTCCAGTCGGCGAGGCGTCTTGACGCAACAACCATAACGGTTGCACCATCCTTGTGTTTGGCCCAGGCGGTGGGCTTGTAACTGTTAGAGAACAACTGTTAGTCATGAATCGGGGAGCAGTTCTTGTTCCTTATATGAGGTGCCTCTTATAAGCAGGGTACCATGTTCTTGTTTTCCTGATCAACTCCTATTTTGATGTGGGTGCACAGGTGTCTCTTATACCCAATTGCCTGTTATATCAGTGCCTCTCATGAAGGGGTTCAACGGTATCACCGCCATTGGGTGATGATTGCACAGCCAGTGATTGGGAACTGCCGCTTAGACTGCTGTGTTTCAGGTGGCGTCTGCTGACTGGTGCACGGGGTTAGGTGTCAACGATTTCTCACAAGGACTCCCTCCTACAGGTGTCTGCACCATGTAGGAGCATTGCCTACTGGCTGGTCTGAGGACAGTGGCCCATATCCTGGCTTCATGGACCCATACTTCTTCCCCTTCATTGAGAGTGCGAAAGTTGCGAACTGCATGGTGTCTGTTGGAGTCCCGTGCCTGGCATTGCCTTTGCATCCTGTCCATGTCCCTGAAGTCTGCGACTTGCGGCCAGTCGGGAGCTTGTTGACTGCAGGTGTTGGTAGCCTAGTTCGAAGAGAGCGCTGTATGAGGAGTTGAGCGGGACTGTAGCCAGACGCTCCTGAGGTACTCCTCTATGTCAGCAAAGCCATGTATGGGTCCTTTGCTTTTCTCAGAAGATCCATACGATGGAGCATTCACTCTGCTTCGCCATTGGACAAGGGGAAGCAAAGGCTGCATGTAGCATGCCTGAATTCGTAGCCCTTGACAAAAGGTCTTGTGAGCCTTTTGCAAAAAATTGAGGTCCATTGTTGCCAATGACTGTGCCTGGTGTGCCATGCCTGGTGAAGATGCTCTTGAGCATTGTGATGACAGTCTGTGCAGATGTCGATGAGTGTGTGGTGACTTCTGGGTGCCTGGACTGGTAGTCCATGATCAGCAGAAACTCCTGGTTGTCCAGGTGAAACAGGTCTGTGGCTACGTGTTCCCAAGGAAGTAGGGGCGTTGTTGCGTGCACACTACAGTTTTCTACTGCAGTTTTCACGTAACTGCTGAGGTCTGGCCACCACACGGTCTTTCCGGCAAATGCCAAGTACCGGTTGCCACTTTAGTGACTCTCGTGGAGCAAGTTCACCATGTTTTGACTCGGTATTGATGGCGCAACAAGGCATTTTTCATGATCGGCAGATCATCGCAGATGAACAAGTTGCTGCAGTGATCCCAGCAGCAAGTCATGTTTTGGAGCAATCTTGTCTCATTCCAGGTCAGCTTTTGGGGCACTAGGTCTTCAGTGCATTCCCCATCCAATCCCTCATGAGCTTGGAAGTCTTCCAGGCACACAGCCT
The DNA here is from genome assembly GCA_030522465.1 of Rhipicephalus appendiculatus. Lineage (NCBI taxonomy): Eukaryota > Metazoa > Arthropoda > Arachnida > Ixodida > Ixodidae > Rhipicephalus > Rhipicephalus appendiculatus. Next base: position 1,284 of record JALIZH010023382.1, on the reverse strand, counting down.
TGGTTGAAGGAAGAGCCTGCACAACAACACATATAACTTGATGCTGTCGGCAGAGGCAGGAAATGTGAAGCGCTCAGGATCTCTGGAGAAAGTGTCAGCTATGGCTGGGAGTTTGCCAGGAACGTATTCGACTGTAAACTGGTAGTGCAAGAGCCCTATGCACATGAGGAGGTAGGCGTGAGGACGAGGCTGAGGATCCTAGCAACTTGATGATGGCTGGTGGTTAATTTCAGTGACAAAGCTGAGGCCACGCAAGAACCCCTCAGACCTTTGCACTGCTTAAGAGATGGCCAGTACCTTTTTTTTTTTTTCCAGTTTGACTGTTGCTTGGCTGCAGTTAGGGCATGTGAGGCAAAGGCCACCGCTTGTCTTTCACCAGTTCGTTAATCCTGTGGAAGGACTAAGCACAGTTCATAGGAAGTTTGCATCTGCAAACACAGTTGTTGCCAATTCAGCTTTGTAACGGGCCAAGCAGGAGCTTGAAGGTGGCCGTTTCCTTGGGGGAGTCAAAGGCCTGAGAAAATGTGCCTGAGCGGAATCCCATGTCCAAACGGTGTCCTTGTTCAGTAGCAGCCTGAAAAGTTCGTGCCAGGTTCAAAAGCACTGATTTTTGGGCTAGTTGGTTTTCGAATCACCGATCACTCAGCGCGCGCAAACAAGGACAAAGGGAGGTGATGGCAACACAAGTGCTTTGTTGTCATCACCTCCCTTTGTCCTTGTTTGTGCGCGCTTGAGTGATCGGTCAGGTTCAAAAGGTTCATGCCACAGTAGCTGCACAAACCTTTTGGTCTGCATCGAGGCCACTCACTACATGGGTTCTCTTTGCTTCTAGAAGGTTCACGATGTTTGCGAGACTGCAACCTGGCTGCAATCTTGGTTTTCTTCCACCGCACAGCATTGATATTGATGGAGCTAGGCTGAGAGTTTCCCGTCTGTAGTTCTCTTTTGTTTTTGGTGTTCTCGTGCTGGCTAGCTTGAGTGAGCATCTTGAAGCATCAGATTTGGGTTCCTACAAAGCTGGATCGGACAAGTGCAGCCCAGCAGGCCCACGACAGACCGTTCACATACGAGGTGTTCTCAAGTGCTGCAGATGCGTACTTGCACTTTTTTACCATGTTTTGGAGCACACTGTTGAAGGCATCCATCATTTTGCTGGGCATCTGTATACGTCGGTGAAAGTGGTTGGATTCGTACACCCCGTTGACTTCGTACACTCTGTGTGTCTGCGAGAAGCTTGTTTGGGGATACCCTATCATGGCAACTGCATGCAATGTGCATTCACTG
>JALIZH010023381.1:0-54854 GCA_030522465.1 Rhipicephalus appendiculatus | reverse complement strand
GTGAGCGCGTGTTCCGTTATGGTGAGCTAAAGATGGGTTGCCGGCGCCGAGGTAGACGTATTCGCAATGGATCAGCTGCTCCGCTTCTCTCTGTTCTGCAGACGCAATCGCCGTAGCCATGCCGCCATGGTAACGGTGATGTGTACAGGTATAGTGATCTTGCTGGGACCATGCTTCATATTTCGATTTGCACTGCGGTGCACGAATGTATCACGTTTTGGCAGTAGGGTCGAAACAGAACGATTCTTCATATGAAGGAGGCACGCGAAAGGCCTCTCCGAGAGCACACCAGAACCCTGTTCAGGTTAGCGTAAAGACAAATATATTGACCTTTTTTCTCCTATCTTCATTGAGTATTGCCTACATGTAAGTAAACATGGCGCACTGTGCGACCAAGTGTACTATATGCGGCAGCTTGGCGCCGTTTCTGCGATCATTTACCCTCGGCGTGGCCCTTCGAGCGTTCGTGATCCAAACGACCCCACCGATGACGTACTTCCAAAGCATTGACTCTTTCCTGTTGTTCCTAAGCGGCCCCTGCCGGCTGCCGATACCTGCATCCAAAAAAAGAATATAACATACAGGAAAAGGTTCCGTCAGGTCATTGCCCCATTACGGAGGAACAGATATCATTTGAGGTGGTCAATGAATCGATAAAGGCAATCTACATCGGTGGAGTTCCGCTCACATCCGGACTCTTTACATCGACTGCTCGTTACAATAACACTGTGTATGAAGTGAGAAAAAAAAAAGACGGAACAACTCAGCATTGAGAAAGCGGGCCGCATGGTTCCGAAGAATATCGACTTGCATTCATCGCGAAGTGGACACGGTGGCGTATAATGAACGCCGTTAGGTCATGCATGTGCGTGAAACGTGTACAGTACTGTGGCTTGATACAATATACGATGAGAGTAATTTCCTACCCTTTCCTTGGTATTTAATGTAATGTAGCATGTACCCAGGAAGTCATACGAAGGCAATGTATACATGAAGCCAGAGACGCAGGAAGTGCGTGGGATGTTTTAATTAAACGAATGTTATGTTTCATCTAATCACCGAAGTTGCTTAACTTACTTTAGTGCCTGATGAAGACCTCGCATACATCATCTAATGAAGACGACCCCTCTCCTCTCCCATCCACACACCCACATATAGATAGATAGATAGATAGATAGATAGATAGATAGATAGATAGATAGATAGATAGATAGATAGATAGATAGATAGATAGATAGATAGATAGATAGATAGATAGATAGATAGATAGATAGATAGATAGATAGATAGATAGATAGATAGATAGATAGATAGATAGATAGATAGATAGATAGATAGATAGATCGGAAAAAGGGAGGGAGGGAGGGACGATGGCAAATGAGGAAAGACAAAAACACAAATTAGCAATCTAAAATTTCTACAGATCAAATACATACCGCTCCTCGTGTTTTTGCAAAGAGAGAGCCGCATTAAAAAGTCTGCAATGCCAAATACAAGGTGACCGAATGGTGCTGACCGGTAGCTGTTTGTTCGACCATAGGCCCTCATCCCTTTCGTTTTGTGTGTGCGTGTTCGTGTACTTTCAATCTACAACGCCCTGACGCATGAATGCATGATGTCATTGATGTTATCGCCAGTTTGAAGTTCCTGCGAGGATGAACCAGAGCTGTTCCATTACTACTTGACGAAGATGTTCTATACCACCAGTACTTGCTTGCTGCTCGCCTCGGTCACACCGATGCTGCTTCAAATGTAATGGACCCACAAAGCAAGAGATGCAGCGTTGCAGCTCTATACTGAGCTTCCATGTCTTCATGCAGACAAACAATATATAGCAATGGTAATCATGAATGCGTCACTCGTAAAGTTGCTTAGTTTATGTAGACCGCATGCGGGGGGCCGTTTCGCAACACGACGATGAATGTTCTACAGACTACTACTGTGGCTGAGTAGGAGAGCTGGAGTAGAAATTAAAATAAAGTAATTACAACAGCAGCGAGCACAAATAAATAATAATAATTGTTGTGGCTTCACGTACGAAAACTACGATATGATTGTGAGAGGCATCGTAGTGGGGCGTTTCCGAAATGTCGACCGCCTGGGGTTCTCTAACGCGCACCTAGCTAGATCTAAGTGCCCGGGTGTTCTTTGCATTTCACCCCCATCGAAATGCTGCCGCCATGGCCTGGAAGCGAACCCGCGCCCTCGAGAAGTGGGGAACACGACGACGAGGTATACTTAACACGACGGAGCTCGCCGAGTAACACAGGAGATAGAGAGATGAAAGGACAAAACGACCCAGAACGAAGTGGCAATAACTCTCGCTTCATTAAGGGATGCGGGAGGGGCTGGAAGTCAAAGAAAGAAAGAAATATTCCGGCGATGGACAACCAAAGCAAGAACGAAGACTGTGAAGCTAACGGAGAGATAAAGAGAAGGAATAAAGAAAGAATGTTATCCCGCGACAGCGTCCCGGTTAATCCGGGTCGCTGGGCGCGGAACACGCGCGCAATGGCAGCGCGGAATCGCCTGAAAGCGAGGCTCATGTTAGAGGAGGCGGCGACGAAAAACAGCTGTGGTGTCACCAGGTCTTGTGTCGGGGACATGCACGATCCGAGAAAGGTTGTGCGGACGAGATCAGCACGTAAGCGAGCGCGGTCACCATGAAGCCGATGATACTAAAGAAGAGACGAAAACCGAACGAAAAAAAATCAGGAAAGCTCAGGGAAAGAAAGAATAAGGGAGAAGAGAAAATGAAAAAAAAACGAAGCAGAAAAGAAAGGGAGAAGACGGCAAGAAAGAAACGATGAAGAAAATAAAAAAGGGAACAGTAGGAGGAGGGAATAAGAGGAGGAATATGGGTAGAAAGGAAGCAACGACAGAACAAAGAGAAGTAATACAATGTCAATAAAATAAACGACAAATACAGAGAGAAGAAAATCACGAAGTAAGCAGAAGATATAAAGGGAAAGATAAAGTTAGGACGAGAGCAACAGAGAAAGAGGGGATGAAAGAACGCAAGTAAACGTAGATGGAAGGAAAGAAAAAGAGGGATGAAAGACGAAAAGGTTTAAGGCAGGCAGTAAAAGAAAGTTATGGAGGAAGTATTAAAGATCATAGAGGCGGCGAAGGAATTCAGAGGGAAGTTAATAAGGAGATTGATAAGAAAGGAGGAATTAAGTAAAGAAAGAATGAAATGTAGGAGAATACAAGAAAGAAAGAGGGGAAAAATGGGGGACTATAAGAGCGAGACGCAGTGCAGCAATGAGAACAAAAGAAGTAATGATAATAAACGAGCCGCAAAATGAGTACTGCAGAAAGATCCCCAGCAATCTGGAGCTGTTTCTGGGGGGATACATGCCGCGGCTGCGCTATGGGTCTCTGTCATAGCTTTCGTCCAGGCTACGTCCGCGATACATCGTGCTTAACAAGGGCTATCCTTGTCAACGAAGCGTTGAGAGTGTGGAAGACAGGTCAGAACAGCCTGCGGAACAGGAAGCCAGCACTGCTCCATCAAGCCGAGTGCATGAAGGGCGAGGTTAATTAATATTCATAACGAAAGGTAAAACAGCGATTAAAAAACGGGGACAAGAAGGGACGACACACGATGAGCCCTTCGTGTGTCGTCCCTTCTTGTCCCCGTTTTTTAAGCGCTGTTTTACCTTTCGTTATGCTTTACCAACAGGCCCAACGTCGATCACTTTTGTAATTAATATTCGCTCGAGAAATATAAGACGCTGTTACGAAGGACGTGAGACAAAGGATGGATGCCCGTGTGGTGGAATACTGAGGCGTAGAGCAGCTGGGATCTTACCAGGCAGCAACAAGAGTCTAGACCGTAGTTTTCCCAAAGTGGGTTCCGCAGGCCGCTACTCGGGGTTCCGCGAGCCACTATTAAGTTTTCCCTGGTTCCGTACTTAGATGGCGAACTCGAGGTGCGATCGATCTAAGGAACCTCTATTAGTTACGCCCGAGTGTCAGTAAGCACAATTCAGTGCATCACCGAAACGAGCGAGCTGCGCAGTAAACCCCGCCAACAGCTTGCACCCAGCCAGACTCCGAAAAAAGGGCGGCATGGTTAAGCTATTGCGCTTGAATCTCGGTGGCCTTATATTACCCGCACGAGCATTTCTCCTCTTTGAAGATAGGTGCCGAAGATAAGGCAGTGGACATGCTGCAGCCATTTGCAACAACATATGCTTGTGAGCTGGCATTCTTGACACTAGCTTATATCTGAAAAATAAGCACAGGAATCAGCTGAATCCAGCAGCCGACATGCGGCTGGCCCTGAGTGTGTCTGAGCCTCGCATCGGTTTCTTGGTGCAAGGAAAGTGAGTTAAGTTACACGTCAGTGAATAATTTTTTTCACATACTCTTGCTTCTGAATTTATTGCACTTTTATGCAGCATGAACTGAATTCCTGAGAACCCGTGGTCTAGACTATACAACCCCACACCCGATCTGCGCTATACCGTGGCTAACATCAGTTAACGTTCGTGTGACCGCACGTGTTGATTTCGCCATGGCATAACGGTGTGCAGAACTGTCGCGTACGCCTGTTAGGAACCATTGTTATGAGACAAGTCGGCTTAGGCCATGCCGTACGACAGATCGCGCGCCAACTCAATGACTGTACGTTGCTTCATGTTTCTTGATTATCATTCGCTACAGAAAACCTGATACCATCCAATTCTGTCAACGTGGGTGAACAGCGGAGCTGACGGGCGCAAGGCCTCCTCTGGGAGCTGTCTGGGGGATGCGTAGTTGGCGACCTTTCAAGCTGTTTTTGCGCGGCATCCGCATTGCATCTTCTTTCTAGCGCTCGTCAGCATCTTGAGCGGCCCCTTAAAGAGCACATTGCCAAATGAACGTTTGCCATCAAATTTTCGCAATGACAGAATTTTCCTGATGTCTGCAAAGCTGTGATGTTGTCCCGAAGAGGGATTTTATACCACCACCAGTACAGAGCGGCCGGCAGGCTTGGCCTGGCGGTCCCGACGTGGTAGTCGCCCGCTTCGCGCCAACGTGCGCCTTGCCGGACATCAATAAAGTTTCGCACCCACCCACACCACCAGTACATCGCTGTATAACAAAGGGCAGCAGCCGTGATAGGCGCGCCCCGCAGCGGCCATCACAGGAATATCAGTTGAGACGGCCACCCCTAATGTTCTTAGTCTACGCGCTCGGTCTACGCACACAGCGATCCAGTGGAAACAAGCGTACAACAGCTTCGCCATGAAAACGTACAAGTGGTTCATTTTGCCGACTAGCCCCTGCGAAGTGATTCCTGCAGTCAAAACGCATAGAGGAATGCGTCATGGAAAAACTATCTCCTATATAGACACGTTATTACTTCCTGCTGCTGCTCAACGAACGTGAACTATTTGTCGTTAGTGATACGCATGATTTTTACAGATATCTTGATGTATGCGTATTTGTTGGCGGCGGGAGGGACCTGTTCAGTGCATTTTACCTTGAGCAAAAAAAGTTAGAACTTCACCCATCAACTATATCTGACAGATCTCACTTTCCTCATGCGAGTAAAAAGTGCAAAAAAAAAAAGAGTAACCTCTGACTGTGATTCTAAAGGGGGATTTCAAGGTGAAATTTAATCAGAGTCTACGATGTAGGCACCACATCTGAACTATTATGGGCCGTTTTTTTTTTCTTTTTTTTTAAGTTACAGCGTTCGTCGTCGGACGTTCAATCTTCTTGAGGCACCTATCGGCGAATGTTTGAGACAGACCATAAATGTTTCTAATTTTCAAGAAAACAGAACGCTGATTTTGTTTATTAACCACCATTGAGCTTTTTTTTATTTTAATCATGTTTGTGATCAATTCTGTCGGAAAGTACAAAAAAAAAATGAAAGTTGATTCCGGCGTTAACTTGGGGGATGTCACAACATTTCGTGGCGACTGGACACTGATTGAAACGCGCACAACCTCTGCGAATGGCATACTTCAAAATTAGATAGAAAAAAAAAGGTTCCTCCTGTAAAAGAAACTGATCTTTAAAAAGAACTTAAGCATGACGTCAAAAGAGAGAAATAAGGATGAATCAGACTAGAAGATAAGGAGCTGAGAGAAACATGGGCAGGCTAAGATTGATGGCGACCACCTTTCGGGCCGGGTCGTCGCTCACCTTCAAATCGGAGAAACAAGTTGCGTCTTACATCGAGGGCAAGGCCTCGATGCCTGTGCGTTTCTTCGGAAAAACGCTATGTCAGCACCGAGAAAAACCAACCGACTCACTCGCACTGAACATAAAACAGCGTTCCCGGGAAAAGCGATAGAAAAAAATTCGAGGTCGGATCACCTTTAGTGATAGGGCTGTGGAATTCGCGTGAACATGACTGGAGATGGATAGAACGCAAGAAAAGTAAAGTTACAGGCTTAAAGATAGATAGATAGATAGATAGATAGATAGATAGATAGATAGATAGATAGATAGATAGATAGATAGATAGATAGATAGATAGATAGATAGATAGATAGATAGATAGATAGATAGATAGATAGATAGATAGATAGATAGATAGATAGATAGATAGATAGATAGATAGATAGATAGATAGATAGATAGATAGATAGATAGATAGATAGATAGATAGATAGATAGATAGATAGATAGATAGATAGATAGATAGATAGATAGATAGATAGATAGATAGATAGATAGATAGATAGATAGATAGATAGATAGATAGATAGATAGATAGATAGATAGATAGATAGATAGATAGATAGATAGATAGATAGATAGATAGATAGATAGATAGATAGATAGATAGATAGATAGATAGATAGATAGATAGATAGATAGATAGATAGATAGATAGATAGATAGATAGATAGATAGATAGATAGATAGATAGATAGATAGATAGATAGATAGATAGATAGATAGATAGATAGATAGATAGATAGATAGATAGATAGATAGATAGATAGATAGATAGATAGATAGATAGATAGATAGATAGATAGATAGATAGATAGATAGATAGATAGATAGATAGATAGATAGATAGATAGATAGATAGATAGATAGATAGATAGATAGATAGAAGGAAAGAAAGAGAAAGAAAATCGGGAAACAAGAGAGGCGGCGGTCGTTCAATCAGTCTCTTGAAAAATCGATTTGAAGCAGCGGCAGGTAGAAAACGAGAAAGGCGACAGCTTTTGAAGAAAACCAAGTAAGCAAAAGAAAAACGAGCGAAATACAATAAGACTCAATAGCGAGCTGCGGAGATTACAACAGTATCCCCTTATAGGAGTTCAAAGCATCTTTGGCCTCTTTTTTACGGTTTGTCTCCCATCTGTTCGTCGCAGGGAGGTCCCATACAGCGGGCTTCGAGCCATCGACCGCTAAACAACAGGTGTCACCTTTCGTTCTGCGGCCACGAGAGGGACAAGGTGACGCTTCGCGGCCGTTCACTCTTCCATACTATCGCTCTCAGACTCCCGAACAGACAAGAACAAACGAAACACGACGAAAGTGCCAAGAACTCTGGGACGAAAACCTGTGGACCCGAGAAGTTAAGAGGGCGGTGTGGGCGAAAGGAGACGCCCACTCCATCATGCCACCACTTCCGAAAGTTTACGAGCCGCTTCAATCTCGTCACGCCAAGCGGCCCTCCCGCTGAGCCCGCCTATATGCAGCCTTCTTATTTTGTTCTTCGCCGCTGAAACTGGATGCAAGTACAGCAGGTGCCTTCACTTCCGGCCCCAGATCGGTGAAAGGCTTGAAGGCTCAGCGACAGTGCGGTCCGAGAGTATAAAGTTAATCCTCCTTTCAGTGTCGAAATATTATTCCCGATTGTGGAGTTTGCGTGGCGACACTTCAAAATGAGGAAATAAATAAAATTCCGACGCCCGAAAGTTGTATCCTCACCTCATTATACGCGAGCAACTTTTTTAGTAAGGTTGCGTGGGCAACAGGCTGGTGCGTTTTTTTTTTAACATGAAAGTGTTTTATGCCGGGTTCCACCACGGCCCCACTGACGTATTTCCATCACGGATATGACGTTGTAAAATATTCACGAACATATGACAAAGAAAAGAACTACAAGAAAATGCTCTGTCACCCGGAGTCGAACCTATGACCTCTCGCTCCGCAGCGCGCGGCGCGAAACGACTCGGCCACGGACCGTACGCTCCTCAGCATACAAACGGCGAGCTATTCGCATATACCATTTACCGTTGGCGGTACTCGGGACTCGGTGGTACTTCCTGTTCTCGTTATCACCAGCGAGATGGCGCGACTGGCGCGAAGGGCGCTCTTTAAAGGTCATGCATCCGTGCGTTGCGATGCGCACGCGCCTCTTCTGGGCGTGGTCGCTCGCGCGCGCGTTTATCTCTTGATGGGGGGACGTTTATACGTCTTGTGCTTTCACTGCAAGTTTGCTTTGAAGTTACAGAGAGCACGAAGGTCACTTCGCTCGCTGCAGCGGCCGCGTTTGCGAAGGAGGCGCGCTGCTCACACACAAAGTAACAACTGTGGCAGCTGTCAGTTCGCGCTCGTCCTGTGTACACTTGTACGTTCGTTTCGCGCGTCCTTCTTTTTGTCTGAGCAGCGCGCTTCAAGTGTCGAGCTGTGACAGTTGTTGGTCCGCGCTCGTCCTCATGCGTCCTTTCTGCTTGAGGAGCACGCTGCAAGTTTTCGAGCTGCTTGTCATTCTTCGTGTGACATCACAATTTGTCGCTATAGCTTTCATTCCTTCGCCATTGGGCGAAACAATGCACAATAAACGCTCAACTACCTCTGTGAAGAGACGTTTTACTTTCGTATTATACTGATTCTTATGACAGAGGGATCAGCCATGTTTTTTTTTCTTTGAAATTTCAATTAATCATTGTATAAAGATGCATGTGCAGTCGTGAGCTGTATGACAGGGAACACCGAATTCGTGCATAATCAACGATTACTTTAATATACGGATATAAATGTGACATATTGAATTGCAAGAGATATGCCTTTTCGCTTGATCATTTAGCGTTATGAAGAATTCCGGGCTCGCCAACGGCGTTTAGCCGATATATGATATTTAAAGGGCTCCTAAACAGCCTCTAATATTAAAAATAAAAAAAAGAGTGCGCGTTTGTTCTTCTGGCCTTTCTAGTCTTTTCGGCGCAGTTGCTGACGCCAGAAGGATGATTCACGTGACGTAATTAAGGTAGAAACGGTCGACTGGTCCATATGCTAGGAATATCAGTTGTGAATTGCCCCCCTACTTTGGTTTGTCGTGCAGTCAACCTCCCGTTCTTCCTTGTCTAGCCTGGCTATCATGCCCGACCAAGTGATTTCACTTCGTCTTGGCCGTTTCCGACTGGGCGAACGGGGATAAGCACGTGTAGCCGACAAGTGCGAAATCCTGGTATGCTCAGCGCTTAGTCCTGAGATTGTACACGTGCTTGATAAAGAAATAAGTGGCGAGGAGGTTATATCACCTGTAGGAAGGGTAGGGAAGGCGAGAATGAAACCGCTCTCACGTCTTTGACTCGGAGTGGTTTAATAATTTATGGGGTTTTACGTCCCAAACCACGATATGATTATGAGAGACGCCGTAGGGCAGGGCTTCGGAAATTTTGACCACGTCGTGTTCTTTAACGTGCACTAACATCGCACAGTGCACATGGTCACATGATATTGGTCGCGAAACTTGGAATGAAAAGCGGTCGAACACCTATTGTCACAGACATCACCGCCCGCCGTACGACTGAAGCGCGACTAGTTGAGGAGGGGACAAATAAAGAAAGCCAAAAACTCAGAGGGAGAACAAACTTTTATTGTTGAGTAAGCGCACCGTGCGCCCAAGGTGGGCGGCCTCCTTATCCCAGGTATAGCCGCGGGCCTTCGCCATCTCCCGCGCTTGTTGAACCAGGATTCGCTGATTCTTCAGGCCTGGGTCCGATAACTTGGCCTCCCACTGCTCTTCGGTTAGTGTAGCGGTGCTAGTGTCTTGGCTGCATCCCCATACCATATGGCATAGGGTGTCCGGGACATCACAGTACCTATCAGGTGTACCGAGTACTCAGTCGGTGAGATGCGGTGAAGTAGTGTACCGTGAACGGAAGTATTCGTTTCCAGCTTCTTGAGTGTTCACTGCCTCTTCCCTAATCAGGCTGGGGTGAGCTGGAGGTTAAATTCTTCTGCCTAGCCTGTAGTGCTGCAATTGCACAAGCAATTGAGAATGCCATCGGCCTTCTAAAGAAAATAAAAGCATAACCATTAGGATTTCTCACGGGTGAGTTATAGTCCTCGGAACGAGAAAACTTCTTTCGTCCGCCGTTTGTAAACGTAGTAATTGGGGAACGTTGTCGGCAATGTGTCGATTAAAGAATCACTGTTCGTTGACTCAGCGGCGTTCCAAAACAATAGCTTATGTGTGCTGTAAATTCTTGGCGTTCGTGAATTTTGCTTGTTTTCTTGTGTTGTTTTTCTTCGTCTTTACGTAAATGGAGTGCTGTTGTTGCATTATGCGCCGGGTTAAAAATATCATTGCCTCGTCCACGTTCAGACACCTTGTGTCTAAATGATGTCTAAACGTTTTTGTGTGTAGTACTACCATGGCCGCTGGATAAAATTTATCCAGCGGTCGTGGTACTACAATAACAACAACAACGACAACAGTAACAACGACGACGGAAGTGACTCCACAAGTTTGCAGTTGAGTCTCACCTGATGCGTGAATGCGCCACTATGATAAAGCGAAGCAGTTTGTGTTTATTGGGCTACTTTTCACAAACGTCAAAAAGCGAAGAAATGTCGCTGCCGATATTAGGCGTTATGCTATTTTTTATAAGCATTGAAGCATTATAAGCAAATGAAGCTCCGTTTAGCCAAGTCAACCGAGCAAAAGCACTAATCAGAAACAATGTCTTTCCTCTGAGAGCGCTGAGTTCTGCAGGCGGTTCAAGCCTTCGCATTACCATTGCATGATTACAATTTAGATCTGAGACTACATTAAAGTGCAAGCAAGCCTTTTGTTGGACACGTGGATGAAACGAAGACAAGAATTCGTCTGCATGAATATTCTTAAATATTTTCAAGACTTTACCGCCATTCGAGAAGTGTTTCTGTGTTCAAATGTGGACATATAAGTATCGTAGACCTATTGTGCTCCTAACTATAAACAAGACAACGCATTACTACTTTAAAAATGGCCGTTTTCATACTACTCTTCTAGCATCCAACTTAAGCGTTCTTCACAGGAAAACCCGCGTCTCTATTTTGCAGAATATAAAACAACAAACGCCAAAGCATGCCATGAAGGCATCTAGCGCTGTTGAAAACATCGAGATGCGGAGCATCGCTTTCAAATATTGAGCCGGCAAGGGGAACGGTAAAAAAATGTAAGACAGATGGAAATACGGCGAGAAGTAAAATATCCTAAACAACAACAACAAAAGGAACTGCCGGCACCAGGTACACAATACTAGAGGCCACTTCACGTCCATGCAGCGGCAGTCGAAAAGAAACTTTGGCCAAATATAAATAAATAAGACATAACATTAAAAAAAAACGGAAACTTATTTGAAGGCAACACAGTTTTAAAGTAGTATAAAGAACCAAATATAAATAAACGACATAGCATAAAGGGAATAAAAAGGAACTCGTTTGAAGGAACACTGTTTTGAAGCGGTGTAAAGAAAAAGGAAAAACGTCAGGCAGTGTTCAAGATGGCGAAAACATTGATGGAAGTATAATGCGAAGCCTCACGTTGGCCAAGATTACACATAAAGCTTTTTCAGCTCGAGAGCCCACTGGAAAGGAACGGACGCCAACAGTTTGACAATGCACATTGTGGTGGAGCTAGTTGTTTTATGCCTGGCTACGTGGAAAGCGTTACACAGACAACGACAAAATATACAAAATGTTTGAAAGCGCAGGGCCCGTTTTTCAAAAGCCGTCTTACGCTGGGAACGTTCGAAAGAAAAAATATTCGCGCACTTCAGGATAAGGTTTCGCATCCATCCATCCAACAGCCAATCCCGATGCCGGACGTGTAACTAGCGAATCCGACTCGTATGGCGAAAAGCACTTAGGAACAAACGGCTTTGTGAATCTGGTTTCAGCTGTCTTGCTCCCAACACGGAGCATTGAACCAATCGTTTCGCGTCTGTTCACACTGATTTTAAATATTAAATTTAATATCTTAACTTGCAACGCTTGATAGCCTTATGTGTCTGAGCATGTATGCTCATAGTAATTAAGGTTGGCTTCTCGCACACGAAGAGAATCCGTATAGTTGTACTTCGCCGCCAGAACGCTAGCTTTGCTCCATATTAAATGATGATGGGGGGTCCGGGGACATTGCATTGTATAAAAGAGAAAAGAGAAATCACAGTGCCACGACAAAATAAACAAGAATTGCCATGGAAACATAAAAAAAAATTGAAGGACACTTTGTACATTCTAAAGTGTGTTCGACGAAAGCGTGTGGCCGTTCCACTGACTATGCCATGTCTTTTTTTTCTTTTACACTCTCAGTGGGATAACACACAAAGCGAATGTGTGCGTGTTTTCTTTTTTAATTTTTTACCGCGAGTCGCAGCGAGACGCGAGACCAATCTTCCTCCGTTCGCATGCGTTAGTATTTTCTCGCGCTTTGTGCATTGTGCAAACGCCATAGCATTCCAGCGCTTAAACTGACGGGCCCTTTGTAAATTCGAAGGTGTATTCCGTGAACGCCTGTGTCTATTGAGACGGCGTCGGTCAGAATGATTGCAAATGCTGGGCACAGCGAAGCTACGCAAGCAAAGAGCGAGCGCTGTAGAGTCCGACGCGACCGGCGTCCGTTTGCGCATCCCGGCGGCCACCTGGCTCCGTGCCAGAGCTCGGATGGACGGGACGGACGGACATGGACATGGACGGACGGACGGACGGACGGACAGACAGACAGACAGACAGACAGACAGACAGACAGACATACAGACAGACAGACAGACAGACAGACAGACAGACAGACAGACAGACAGACAGACAGACGGACGGACGGACGGACACCGGACGGGCGGACGGACGGGCGGACAGACGGACGGACGGACGGACACCGGACCGACAGACGGACGGAAGGACGGACGGACGGACACCGGACGGACGGACGGACACCGGACGGACGGACGGACACCGGACGCCGGACGGACACTGGACGGACGGACACCGGCCGGACACAGGACGGACACCGGACGGACGTGAGCATGAGACATTAAAGGCTTTCGCCTTAAAAGCTAGTGCAGCTCGCACGAACTCGCGCAAGGCTGGGTCACAGTAGAGCTCGTGGGCACATAGCCGGTGCTACCTTGGCTAGGTTTTGACCCTATGACCTCTCTCTTTCCCTTTCCTTGATATAATATACTGCACATATAATGCTTGCTCTCGGCAAGAATTTTTTTTTTTTGGCGACAGCAAATCTTCATTTCTCTTTCTATCTCACTTTCTCTCTTTATTTCTCTCTCTCTGTACTCGTTCTCTCACGTCAGTTATTGCGTCCCACGTCGGAGAAATGGCCGCACGTGTTCTGAGAGCAACGTAGAAGATGACAGGGAAGAATAGAGTGCGTGCCAGTTCATGATGACGATAATTTTCTATCTACGACACACGGCCAACCTCGAGCATAACAAGCTCTGCTGTAAAAAAATATATATATATATATATATATATATTAACGCTTTACATCACTCTTTTGTACTAGCTGCTTCAAGGTGTTGAAAAAGCCAGCTAGGATTAATAATTATCTCCGATGAAAGAATATCTAAAAAAATCATACTTTTACCTAAGGGACTTTGCTCGGTGATTCATGATAGTTGAAGGCCTCCTTATCTTGCCACGTCAAACTGACAAGTGGAATCGCCCCCACCGTGACTCCTATAACCACATAGATTTGTTTACATTTAAATGAACAAACTGATCAAATCAAATTACTTAAATTAAATCAACGAAGATAAGCGTAAGAATACATTGAAACGAACAGATATGAGCCGCACAAGAACATCGAAAGGATTGACCACGCACTGAAACGGAACGAGTAAAACCCCTTGGGAAGTGTACAGAAAAGCTAAAAATAATACAAGCAAAAGAAAAGCGAAGTAATCAGGTTTTCTTTATCAAGAACACGTTTCGGTTAGGAATTACTGCGAATTAATTTTCGCCCCTGCATTTATTTGACACCCAACTTGTTGCAGGTGCACAATAGTTTTAGGGGCGAAGCACCTTAGGGTTTCGGCATGTCGGCGTGTCATATCGTCGTCATGGTCCATCATAAACGGGCATGCGCCACAAAAATTAGGGAAATGTCACTACTCGCCGCCAGGTCCGTACTATATGCATATTATTAGTTAAAGATTCGTTATTACTGCCCAAAACATTATGTTTCGCTTAGCAGCGGTGTCGGAATCCTCGACGAAAATTACCAAGGCGCTCAAGTTTCTTATCTCAAACCAGAGACACAAACGTGCATATCTACGGTAAAGTCATCGATTTGAAACACCACTTCTTCAAACATATTTGCAAAGTGATGGTGTGTTAGTAGACCGGAGGCGAGTAAAGCAGCAGAGAGTAAAGATTTTGCTGTGCGAAACACCGGAGCACACTGCATGCTTCGCCCCTCCCCAGGTTTCACGTTAGTGGAGCTGAAACACCTTTCCCTACGTGCCCCTTCACCACAATGTTTTCCCCATAAACTGCACGTGTAATTTTTGCATTCCTGCCCCGTCGAAATGTGGCCTGGATCAGTCCATTGCCACTGAACTAGCTCGACATGCTACAAGACAAACAAACAAACAAAAAAAAACAAAGAAACAAACCAACAAACAATCAGCAAAAACGCAGCAGTGAAGGGAAAACGCGGAAGGAACTGGCGTTATAACAGTGTTGTCATTCTTTCTTTTCACTTAAACAAACAAAAAAAAACAAAAAAAAAAGACGCACGTAAGAGTTGGCGCCATTTGCGATGCCTGAATATTGAGTGCTCCCCGTCAGCATCGGTAGATAAAGCGATTGCATCAGTCACCGCGATTTTTTCTAACTGCTTCACCGACCGCTGCATTTTGTTGCTCCATAGTGAAATCATCCATTAGCACTACATAATGTTAGAGCCACTTTAACGTCACTAACAGAAAAACAGAAGCAACGCAGAATGGCAACCAATATGGGTTATATTGTCAATAATTTTGCTAAAATGCAGAAAAAGAAGTGAACGCGCTATCAAGGCTAGGCAGATGTAGATTAGCGTAGCGAGGAAAACCAGGGTACGCGCAAAGCGGACGCCAGTTTCGTTTTTCCTTGATTTTGCTTCCCTTAAAATCATTGACACGTTTCTTGCTTTTTGTATTATTCCAGATACACATTCTTTGGAGCTTGGAACGTTAGGAAAATGAAAGCCAGCAACAAAGAGAGTGTGAGGGCGCGATAGTACGTGAAAGAAAGACGAAAAGAAATGAAAAATCATGTAAAAGAAAACTGAAGACGGAAACGAAGACTAAAAAAAAATTAAGAAAAAAAAAGCCCGACAATAAAGCTAGTAGCTTCGTTAATTATCTGTCAAGGGTACCTTGATTGGGAGCACGCTTACGCCCACGCTCCAAACTAAAAAGAGAAAGAAAAAAAGCTAAGATTCGTTTGCATGTCCATACGATAACGAACACTATTAAGAAAGTTTCTCCGCTCTTTGACGTAAATTCGTGGTTGAAGACTCGCTCAGCTCAGTGCTTGCGCGCGCTTCACCGAGCCAAGGCGTCCGAAGGCAATACGCCAACACAAAAGACGGCGCAACCACGGCGGGACGAGCGGCGCAGAGACCGGAGCCCGTAAAGAAGAAGCACTGATGGAAGTGGGCGAGAAGACAGCGAGAGAGGCATCGTCATGGCGGCCGCGCCCATGAGCAACAGGATGATGCGAGAGGAGACGGGGGATCGGCTGCTTGGAGACGGAGCTCTCGCTGGTCGCCGTTGCCAAGGCAACCGCATCCAGTGTGGGATGGGACGAAGTGTTCAAGCCAATACGTTCGCCACAAGTATAACAAAAAGGAGAGGGTGTAAGGAGGAGAACATCCCGCTTAAAATTACTGCTACTGTTGACGGTGTTAGTGTTGGTGGAGGCGGTGGTGGTGGGGGTGGTGGGGGGTGCTACTACTACTACTACTACTACTACTACTACTACTACTACTACTACTACTACTACTACTACTACTACTACTACTACTGATAACAGTAATAGTAATCGTAGTATTAACAAGGAGAAGAAGGAGGAAAGAAACAAATTAAGGCAGTGGAAGTAAGGCTCGCCCCCCAGGTTGAATTCAATTAGGTTTTAGTTCGCCAGAAGCGCTCGTAATTGCCTGATGGCTTTCACTGAATATAGTACGTTTTCTATGACAGTTGATCGATGCCTGTTTGAGGTGACAACTTGAAAGCCTCGTTCTGTCAGTAGAAACTGAGATTTACTGGTCATTATCCGGTTTTGTTCTCAATGTACCTTAAAAGTGTGCACTTCATTATGTCTGATATCTTGGGAGTCTTCCGATAGACGTCTCTAAGTGGTGGAGCGCTATAGGGCAGGCGTAAAATAATGATGAAGGCATACAAAATGGGGCAGGTTAGTTTTTTTTTTTCTTTGCGTGTAGGAATTCACTTGAGTCACCTATTCTAAAACTCTTCGTTGTGTTAGGCCACTGCATGTCGATACGAACTATTTCGGCCGATGAAATCGTATGCCTGCTCGTCGAGCGCATGCAAGAATAGTGTAGGTGTCACAGCAATGTTATCCAGATTGTTGCTGCACATGTCCCTTGACGATGCTGAGCTTCCTTCGTAGCCCACCTGCCGAACATTGCTCTCGTAGGATTCGTTTGTTTCTGGTCATTGATGTTCTTCGGCAATTATTCACTCTCACAAACTGCTGGCGTATAAGAAAGCTGGCTTACCTGGCTTTCGCACGCTATGCAGGGAGCTTCCGAGCACCACTATTTGGTTTTCACGGAGCGCACGCGTCGATGGAATCAGTGAAGGCCACAAAGAGCGCATCCTCCATAGAGGTGGCGGTCACAGACATATTACGAAGTTATAAGCGACGCATTAGTTAGATACGCTTGACGGGCAACAGCTAATCGTGACATATTTTACACAACCATGTCGCCGCTTATTGTTTAATATTCGCACATATATGGGAAGGTAGGCTATACTAAAACCGGTCATCCTAATAGACATTCAAGACGGTTGGACTGCCCATTTCCCCATCAATGCACATACACGTTCTACTTACGGCGCACTTCAAATACAAAATTACGAGTCCGACAGTGAACCAAAGTGCAGAGGGAAAAATGGTGTTATTTCAATCATTTGACAGTGATATAGGTAACCACATGTATCCTACACAGCCCGTTGATTCCTGTGACATGGGTCCTAAAGGAGCAGTGTGTACCATGACTATCGATGGAGATGGCCGTGGAGGATAATTTTCGGGATTTAGGGATTTAGTTGACAAGCTAATACTACGTTAGAAGTACCAGTGCGAACAGACACCTAAGAGAGAAACTGCAAGTACACATAGCTATGGCGTGTACGTGTCTATTCGCGCCGGTACTTCTTTCCTCCATCATGAACCAACTCACCCCAAAAGAAGTAATAACACTGCGTTGCCAGCTAGCGTTTTGACTTCGAAGTATCGTCCACAATTCGTTCTTGCCTGCCGCCGCGGAAAGGAAGAGATAAAAATAGCAGATAAAGTAAAAGAGAAATTAATTATTCTGCATAACTCATCTCATTATTTTCATGTTGCTTTGCCTGCGTGCGATCTGCTTCTCTCCGTAGTAGTGACTAACAAGCCCCTGAAGACCTCCGATCGCCTTGCTTTTTCCGTTTCATAACCACCGCATGACATAATGAATTGAGGCGAACATTCTGTTCGGTAGCCCGCAGACTGTGGGGGGTCCGTTAGCCTAACCGTATAGTGGACTACCGTAACAATCATCATAGAAGAAGCATCGCAAAGCCGACTGCTTGCAGTTCGTGCACGCACTCCCAAAACTGTCACCACTTTCTCCTTCGCAGACCGAGGTGGGCGCGGAGAGGAACGATACCGCGAGGAAGGCAAGCGACCCGCGAAAAGGGGGGCGGCCAAATGGAGCCGTCAACCGAGGCGAGCCCGAATGGCTGCCGCTGTATAGCCGCACACTTGCCGGCCACCGGGCCCTCTCGAAGAGGCGAGAGAGCAGCGGAGCCCCCTCTTTATTTACGCGAGAAGGCGGCCGCGACACGGACGATGACGCCGCTCACTGCAGCCCTCCTTTTTTCTCTCTCTCGAATGCGATCAATATCGGCGTTGCGACGGCGGCACTACCACAAACACCCGCAAACAGGCTCGGCGGGCACAGACCCTGTCGCTCTCGTTGCCGAGTGAGAGGCCGGTAACACAAAAGGAGGCGAGCGCTACTCTGGAGAAGTACAGTATGGACCGTACTTACTGTGACGCCCCTCTCCTCCGGATCTGACGCTGCTGTAGCAGCCACTACGTCATCAAGGAGCACATCGTAAGGGTTGGATTCAGCCTCACAATCTAAAGTATAGGAACATTCGCCCGTTCGCTGAAATGATACGTGATGCGTGGGTGCTTCCTCGCAGGGCACCCTTTTCTTGCTAGCACCGTCACGCCTGCGTGGGCCGTATCAAACGACGGTTCTGTTCAGATTCCTCGGCGGCGTTCTTGCGTCGCCGCGAACAAGCGATGCCTGATGGGCGAAACCGAGGCGCAAAGCGGGAGTGACTTTTGCGGAGTCAATGGGCGCCGTTGAGTGGGCCGGACGCGAAGCACGTATGCGGAACGAGCTGTATCTTTGATGCCCGTTTTAGTTTGTTGACTAGAACGGTAGACGCGAAGGTGCACCACGCGCCGCTTTCTGCAGCTATTTCTTTCTTATATGCACCGCCAAAGAGCACGATAAGTGTTAATGCGGAGTGTACATATAGATGGTCATGAGATCGCTGACCGCGTTCAACCTTTTTACGTCTATTCTCGACGGTGGAGGGAAAGTTCTTGGGTGCGTTATCATACAAGTATTTGTATAGTACATTCAGTTGTCCTGCAGTGATCTTTCTTTCACTCTGTATGAACCTCCACTCCAGCAGTTTCGCTCACATGATACGAAAATTCCGAAGAGTAACGCTAAACGACGGAAAGGAAAAGAGACCGAGGTGGTTACCACATCGGTTGTACCGATGCAATGGCTCGGCTATGCCAAAATTAGGCCTCATTGTGCACGGAGCGGGCTGAGCAGGCTGGGAAATAATTCAGTTTTTTTTTTTTATATAAAGGCTTTCTTGCCCGAATCTGTACGGATGGTGTTTGCCTCAAGGCATCGCTTGACTTATGCGACAACTCTACACCAGAAAAGGTGAGATCTCCTCCAACGATCACAGCATCATTAGGCGCCCAGAAATAGCTCTTCCAGATTAAACAGCGCTGTGAGGACTGCACATGGAGGACGCCATTGGGGTTTGGATTCTTCGTATGGGTAGTGCCGCCGACGCCGCTGTTATAAAGGAGGGAGAGGAGAGTAGGCGGTCACGTGGGTAGAAGAATCTGGTTGGTCCAATCAACACTCAATGGACTCCATGGTTTTTGACGGCTTTTGCGTCTGCCCCATCCGTCACATCTGGTGCGGCAATCCGACAAACGTTTACGTGCCGTCACGGCCCGCTGACGACGGAGGACACTACGCTGGATGAGATCGACGCCTGACATAGAACATCCCTTGGTGAGCCTGATAGAAAAGCTCAAGCTCCCCCGCCTGCCTCGAAGCAGTGCATATCATCACACAGACGGCGGATCTTCTGCATCTTGCGGCACCCGCCTCTTCAGAACTGCTACGTGCCGAGAACGCTTTGATGCATCAGTGGATCGTTGTTAAACGACGTGACGGGCAAATGCTAGTTCGCATCAATGACGACTACAACCGAACCGAAAATGGTTTCAAAGAAGTTTTCGATTTTGAGAAGCCGGAGAACCATATACCCGCACCTTAATTCGACTCGTGCACAGACCGTACCAAGCCCCATTGGAATGAATAGCAAATATAGAAAGCTTCCGTGCCGACTTCGTCGCCGAAGCACGCGAAAGCGACGAAGCAGCTCTCATCTCGGGAGTTATGATTGACAGTGGCTACAGACAGAATCTAAAAAAAACAGGCTTGTCCAGGGCGACCTTCTCGTACAACTATGCCGCAAAGAGGAGGATCTGAGTCTCGTGTGAGTCACATCAGCTGTTTACTCGGCTGCTGCAGAGATGTCACAATGCCAGGAAAGGGCACCTCCAGTTAATCTACGCTTTTCAACTCTACTGCAGTGTCAAGGGCCACGTACAGCGCTAGATGTTAGCCCCTTCAAAGTGCAGCTTGCGCGGCAGTCATCAGAAGACAAGAACATCTGAGATACTTCAAATTAAAAACAGAATGTCTGAAAGAGCAGCAGTATTATGAATGCAGCACCAAAGAGCCTTTTCTGAAAGAGCTCGAGGTAGCGGTGCCATTCTTCTCACCATTTACGAAAGCGCACGATGACAAACGCACTGAAGACATGGGATCTGCTAATAAATAGCAGTGCTGTTACACCCGTAACAGTCACTTCGCGTGCATTTGCTCGATCTGCAGACGAAGACAGCGCACAAATCTCCATCCCATTCTCAAGAATAGATATATACAACGAAAATTCGTGTGATCGAAGCAGAGAGCTCCAGAGCACTGCAGAGCCCTCTGGCTACGCGTGTAACATTCGTCGGGTAGGACTCTAGCGCCTTAAATACGTTTGGTTTGTTCTTTCAGAGCACCGCGCTCCAACTCGAAGCGCTCTGAGGCGCTCTCACCTCCTACCTCGCAGCCAGACTGACATCCGATCAGGTCACTACTGCAGCGTGACGCCAGCCGCGGCTCATGTGCAGTGGTTCTTCGACGCCTGCACTCCTCGTTTGTTTGCAAAAGAAAACGCGGAAACGGGCGTCCAATGATGACATGACGTGGCCCTGGGCTTTGTTAGGCAATGGAATGTGCAAGGCTTCTCAGTGGAGGATCAGCGCCAGGTTTTGTTTTATTGTCATTATGATTGATTATATAAAAATAGTTAACAATTACACAGAGAGTAAATGAGCTAGATAGCTTGCCTCTCGATAGGGACATCACACCCACCTTCTTGATGAGCAGTTGAGCAAAGACTTTTTGTTCGAGAGGAAAGGCTTCACTGATAAGTCGGTCACTTGCTCGAGGAAAGAACAGGAAGACAAAACTGAAAAGAGAGAACGTGAACTCAATTGCAAGGGGAGATCCGAAAGAAAAGAAACGCATTGATGTGGAGAACATAATAAGAAAACAAAGGAAAAGTTGCGAAACAGAAGAACAATCTTAAACTATTCAACATCCTTTTGAAGTGGGATTACCTTTTTTTAATGGTAAGAATTATCGCGTGAGCTTTTCCTCCCTCCAGTTTGCTCGTTTGTATTGTCATCCGACCTTTGAAAGCAGCTAGAGTAATTTTTAAAGCGATTCTTCGGAAATAGTTTATTACTTGGCGCCAAAAGATTACGAGGAACCGCTGAGACATAATGGGCGCTAATGAAGCAAGGCATCCCTGCCACAATCGAAGTTCCTCGATTCCTTTCTCAAAGAAACCGAAGAAACGTTTTCATAAGCACCAGTGCGGCCTCCATTATTTCAGTGAATGCCTCTTGAAAGCGCAGATATCGACTTCTCCGGAAAAAACAAAGGCAGCGACAGCTGCGTCAAAACGAACAAAGCCTGGACTGATTTATGCTCCTTTCCTTGTATTCTGGTTCAGCCACTAACAACGATACGCTCCAGACCCTTGAGCGTACGAACGCCTCGTGCTAGGTGCGCTTTGAGACTCTTTGAGATGAGCACATAGCGATCCCAATCAGAGCTGGACTCTTTGAAGAAAGAAAATTTCGCTGAGATTGACGCATGTTCATTGTTATTTGAGACGTAATAAAATACCAAGGTTAAAGTGACGGCATGAAATTCTGAGAGTAACAGCTCTATAAGCTGAACTATGTTTTTAAATTTCGGCCTAGAATAATCGAGAATTTCTTATGAAGTCTGTAGTCAGAACAACAAACGCTATTCTGTCTTCAGATTTAATCTATTAGGCCCTAAGGCACTTTCAAGTGGTCCGTAATTGTGTTTCAACTGAACGTCCACAGTTTTTTAAAATGAAGAAGTCATTGATTGATTGATTGATTGATTGATTGATTGATTGATTGATTGATTGATTGATTGATTGATTGATTGATTGATTGATTGATTGATTGATTGATTGATTGATTGATTGGTTGATTAGCATTAGTCTCTTCCTGTTTGATGAGGACTCGCCATCCGAAGTAATATATCCGCGCTGTTCCACGTTGAGTCACCGAAGGATCAAAGCCCGCAACAAGACACAAGCAACCTGAACGACAGTGTAGAACGTGCGCAAAAAAAAAAAAAAAAACCAATCTGGAAAGCTGTTTATTTGTTAATCATTAACGGTGCATGTTATCATGAAACCAAATACTTAGGCTCGAAACACTCGCGTTTAGCCTGCGAAATTTAGACATTGGGGCACTGGCAGCGTGTACGTCGGTGTGAATTGACTACATGTGACTTAAAGGGCCCGTCAACAGCCCCGAGGTCCAAAAATTGTAATGAAGAGAAATATGCGCACTTTTTCTCTGTGAACACGCTGCCGCAAGAATTTTGCGAATATGTGCTATAATAAGGAAGTTATAGGGGTTTGAACATCCGTTTTAGCTGGTTTCAAATTTTCGCGCGGGCTCGCCACCCTTCTCCGCCACGGGGAGGGAGGAGGCGTAGCCCGTCGTCGTGACTCCGCCCACTTCGGCAACGTCACACGACGTCAGTGATATGCCATCGGCGCGCAGCCAACGACCAAGCAGGGCTTCCCCCACATGAGCACGTGTCAGCGGCGCAGGGAGGAAGCGCGATGTGGAGAGACGACCCTTTCCCTAGCGATAAAGTAGCGAGACGCCTCTTTATCTCGGAGGCTTTCGTTCTGGCAATACCGCTTCTCCCGGTAGTCTCGGGCTCTACAAAAAGGCAGAGGGCAGCACAGGAAAATGAAAATCGTACTGCGCGGCCGAAACTGCATCACCGCAGGGCCAAGGCGCTGTTTCGTAGGGCAAAGGACCAATCGACGAGCTCAGTGCCACGTCAAGTCGGCGGTCGCCGACTTGACGTCACTGAGCGTACAAGGAGGATTGGTCAGGCGAAGGAAAGCAGCGCGGGAATTGTTTTTCGAAATGGATGGTCTGCGCGGCGCGCAGCGCTGTAATATTCGGGAAACGTGATCGCCGCGGCCTTCTGTACGAATTAGCGAGCTTGTTTGGGGGGTGTTAAAAAAAGGTAGGAGCCTGTTGACGGGCCCTTTAACCGGCGTCTCTTAAGCTTGTGCAAAAGTA
Source organism: Rhipicephalus appendiculatus (assembly GCA_030522465.1). Lineage (NCBI taxonomy): Eukaryota > Metazoa > Arthropoda > Arachnida > Ixodida > Ixodidae > Rhipicephalus > Rhipicephalus appendiculatus. The sequence goes on along the minus strand of JALIZH010023381.1, from coordinate 31,394 downwards.
CGCATTACTTCTTTTCCCCGTACCGAAGTGTATGATAGCCAACCAGCCCCGTCCCTGGTTATCCTCCGAAACTTTCATCCTTCGTTCTTCTTTTTTTCCTTTCTCTCCTCGTAGGATAACTGCAATAATACCCAAAGCTGTTCGTAGGCCCTCATAAGACTGCACCACACAATGCAGCCTTCCTCTGCATGCGTAACCTTATGGGACACGTAGTTATACCATCAGCTTTTAGGAACAACAACAACAACGGCGACGACAACAACAACAAAGCCGGCTAAACGCGCGGAACTATGAGGAAGATGACCTGTAATGGTCCTTAATACTGCTCGGGTACTTGTCACTAAACGTTCCTATAAGCGCTCTTTATGCCGCTACGGTTGTAGCAACATTACAACAAGTGAAGACGTGGGCCGAATAACTAAAGAAGGTGAAAATCGTAAAGATAACGCGTTTTCGTTAGTGCAACAGAGACGTCCATTATTAACAACAAAGGCTTCTCGCCTCAGCGACAGTGTTCGTTTCCTCTATGACAACGAGGGCAGAGGTTACAACAGCCACAATATAAAAACACAGAAGGCATTCGAGCGAATGCTGGGCGGGTCCCGCTAGCACTCGTAATGAAAAGGCAAGCAACACGCAATCTCGCAGCAGTGGATACAGCCGTAATTCCCGGCAAGGGTAATTTTTTAACCGTGCTGTCACCATGTCAAATTAGCACTGCTGGAAAAAGGACCGAGCAAAGCGCCAGCGACAGTGCCTTTAGTGCCGGGGTGACTGGGCACGTTGCAAAACAACGCCATACCGCGGGGGCAAACGAGCGCTCGTCGCACTTTATACCGCTTCTAATGACTCGCGCGTGCTGGCGCCGTGCTGCAACTGTTGTGCCTTAGCTGAGAACAAAACACACATACAGGAAATGAGGCGGCCGTCTGTACACGGAGGGCGTGAACTAGCACGACTCCCGGACCGGGGCAGTCACTTCTCTTACCCGTTTTGCCCCCGCGTGCGTCGCTAGCGTTATAAGCGGCAACGACCGCGTAAACGTCTCCAGCTCGCCGGCAGTTACACTGTCTACTGGGACTACAGTCGTTCGGCAAGGGCGCGGTCAGCGAACCAGGCAGTAGAACGCTGCTGCAGGGGAGGATCACGGCTTCTGCTTCTTGTTGTTGCTGTTGTTTGCTTCTGATGTAGTTAAGCCGGGATGGACGGAAACGGGTGGTGTCTACACGTGACTACACAGATCTGTTAAAGTCTCTTACGGTACGGTACGAAGAACTTTATTTAAAGATCCGGAGAAGTGCCAGCCCTTAGGATGACGCCGCGGGCCGCTCCCACGTGGGGACAGTTAGACCTAGCCTAACCGCCGCATCGCAGGCTCTCTGGACAGCCCAAAGTTGACGCTGGTATTCCGAGCTCTTGAGGGCCGAGCTCCAGTTCTGCTCTGTGAGGTCCTTATCCCCACGTAACGAGGGGCACCGCCAAATCATGTGCTCTAAATCGCACGTTCCCCCCGCAGCCAGGGCATTGCGAGCTGAAGTCACTCAGGAATAGACAGTGCATGAAAGCGAGATTCGGATACGAATTAGTTTGTAGCATCCTAAGGGTCATCGCCTGTGGTCTCGTGAGCTTTTTTGTGTGGTGGAGGAAATACTCTTCTTTCCAGATAGAAGTGCTTTGTAAATTCATTAAATGTGAATAAAGTGTCTCGGACCTCTTGAACTCTGCTCTGTGACAAGGCTTCACCTCCCGCGCGGAGAGTTAGTACGCGCGCTTGGGAGTGGGCGATGTCATTGAGGTTGGTGAGAGAGTTCAAATTTTGACCTAGGTGTGCCGGGAACCAAGTGATCGTGTGCATAGTTATGGTCCTGTTCTTAAGGATGTCGTGTGCCTCTTTCGCTATGGAGCCCGAGGCAAACGCCCTGACTGCCGATCTAGAATCTGAATAGATTTCCGTCCTCTTGTCATCCAACAGTGCCAAAGCAATAGCAACTTGCTCCGCTTTAGAAGAAGTGGTCCCAGTCAGGGAGGCCGACGAAATGATTTCACCTCCGTTATCTATTGCGACCACGGCATAGTGAGATGAGCGTCCATATTGTGCCGCATCTACGAAGCAGACCGATTGAGGATCATCCTTGATCTTCTTCAGGATCGCAATCGCTCTTGCTCTACGCCTTCCTCATTGTGCTGCGGATGCATATTGCGAGGGATTGGTGCAACAAGAATATTTTCTCTTTGCTCCTCTGTGATTCGATGGCTTCTCTCCTCTGCCAACACTGGATTGATGCCCAGAATGGCTAAGATTCTTCTCCCTGCCAAAGAGCAGGATAGTCGAGCAAGCTGGGCTGATTCCTGTGCTTCGATGATTTCGTCCAGCGTATTGTGCACGCCTAATTGACAGAGCCGTTCTGTGCTAGCAGTCATCGGAATGCCGAGTACCCTTTTAATGATTTTCCGAATGAGGGTGTTAAGCTTCTTTTTTCTCGAAGTTGTGCCAGGTGTGCATGGCCGCTACGTAGATGATGTGGCTCATGAGGAAGGCATGGAAAATCCGGAGTAAATTGTCTTCTTTCAGGCCTCCTCTTCTATTAGACACCCTAGTAATGAGTCTGATGACCATTTCCGTTTTCTTGGTAATCCTATCTAATGTAAGCCTATTGGATCCATTGGATTCGATAACCATGCCCAACATGCGTATGGACTCGACTCTAGGAATGAGGTTTCCATCACGTGTGGTTAGCTTGATATCGACATCTGCGAGTGGCTTCCATCCCCTGGGCTTGGGACCTCGTCTGATCGGTCTATAAAGGAGTAACTCGGACTTACTCGGGGAACATTTTAGTCCCGTGTCTTCCAGGTATGATTCAACCTCATTGACTGCCGATTGGAGACTCGCCTCAACATCTCCTTCACATCCCTTGGTGCACCATATTGTTATGTCATCTGCATAGATTGTGTGACAAACACCGTCTATAGCAGAGAGCTTTTCCGAGAGACCTCTCATTGCTATGTTAAATAATAGCGGTGAAACAACCGCTCCCTGCGGTGTACCTCTAGGACCAAGCTCGAAAGCCTCTGTGGTTAGGTATCCGATTTTAAGTGTCGCTTTCCGCCCCTTGAGAAAGGAACTTATGTAACCGTGAAAGGCTGCGCCCAAATTCAGATCCGATATGGCATTCAGAATGTGTGCGTGAGACACGTTGTCAAAAGCTTTTTCCAAATCTAAACCCAGAATAGCCCGGACGTCTCTGGTTGGATTGTCGATTATTTGACACTTGATGAGCTTCATCGCATCCTGCGTTGCAAGGCACAAACTGTGTTGCATGTTGCTTCTTGCAAGTAGAAGGACTTGGGCGCAACACACTTTGTGCCTTGCAAGACTGAAGTGATCTACGAGGTACCTACGTCCTGCGGAGGGCTTTACGTTGGGCAGACAGGTCGTTGCATCAACGACCGGCTGCGAGAACACAAGAACAACCTCAAGGCCCGAACTGGAAGCAATTTGGCCATTCATTGTGCCGAGTGTGGCTGCAGTCCTAATTTTGATCAGACGCGCATCTTGCGCAGATATCGTGATAGCCGCGCCCGGGAAATCTACGAAGCACTCGCAATTCATTCCATTGGGTCATCATGTGTAAGCGCACCATCTATCGTACTAACAGACAAGGAAATTAAGTATCTCCGCACGTGATCATTGCATCGTCATGGACTAGTTGGGACGCATGCGTTGATTTCTTCTCCCCCCTCTCCCTTTGTGTTTATTTTCCGTTTCCCAAGAAGCGTATATATTTGTGCACCTACGAAATAAACGCCCATGTTGTTAGCCAGCGCCAAGTATTGTCAGTCTTTCTTGTCCCGTGTATCTGCGCTGTTCCCCGCTATGAAGCCAAGCCAACAAGCTCAAGTTTATACCCTTTGGAAATGAACGACTGTGCGCGTAACATTGGCCCTTTCAAACTATCGTAGAATTTCTACTGGAAGTACAGACGTGTCCACTGTTAAAGGGAACACTTGCGTGCACGGTATGTTTGGATTTACCGTGTTTGGATTTCCCTGTCTTGCAAGAGCACAGGGGCTTAGATTTGCAAAAGACTACCGGTGATTCACAGTTATGACTCCTTTTGGCAATCTAGTGCCGTGCATGAACATTTTTTCCCTATCCGCCTCCTGTTAGAGGGCCAGCAATATAAACGGTGCTCATTGTAGTGTTCCCTTTAACAGTGGACCGTACTGTACAATTGTTAAGTGCCCACTACGCCATAATTGCTCCTTTGACGAATCAGCGAGGGGCCACTACGGGTCCGTAAGCCAACAGCTGCTCATTTAGTTGATGCTTTTGCAGCCCATGATGATTAATGTGTCTCAGCGCTTTGTAATGGGTGGGCTTTTAAACGCCCACTCCTTGCGCAATTCACAAGTCTTGACGCCTGGCGCGATTCTATGCTTCTGCCACGCAATATTACTTGCGTTAAGGTGACTTCTTCTACTACATGACATTCATATTGTGGTTTTTTCCAAATCAGTCACGATCATTCGCGTGGCTCTGTGGTAGAACACCTGCTTGCCCCGCAGATGGCGTGCGGCTCACTCGGGCCGAAGTTTTTTATCATTTATCTTATTAGCATATTTTTGTATTTTTCAGTCAGGGACAAGATGTTGATTTTTCGCTCACAACCAACGACGCCGACAACGACACCGGAATTTCTGCGAAACGAGCTCTTTAGCGCTATCGCGTTAAAAATATCAACAGTGAATTCCAGAAGGATAAAACAAACTGGGACAGCTCGCACGGCATTTAATTGGTCAGCAACGGTAAACCTGCTCGCCGGACGTTTAGGCCGGCCTCGTCCCGCAAACGAACTCTCTCGAAACCCGTCCATTCCCGTTTCCCGCTACGTCAAAGTTTAAGCCCTCCCTTCTATTTGGCGGGCCACGCTAATGAGGCTGCCGACACGTCTCGGAGACCTTTTCCTCCCGACAGGGAATCCCCACGCATCGACGCTAATGACTTGGCACCCGCCGTTGCAAATTGCCGCCCAGCGTAGCCCACGACCGGGCTTGCGTACCGGACGCCGCCGCGTTTTCTGCGAGACTTCCCCTGGCGTCGCCGCCGCCGAGGGCATCGATACGAGGATTGACGCCAAGGCCCCCCAGTTTGAGAGCCGTGCTTTGAGAAAGCTGCTTGCCCGCGAGGCACTCTTCATCTAAACTTCGCACTCGGCGCGGAAAGTCTGTTTAACGATCCGTCTGGGTAAGTCGGCCCCGTTATTCGCGATCCTTGAACTTCTGAGGACGAAATAGAAAAAGATGGCCGAATCAGACAACTTATTGCAACTCTGGGTGTTACATAGCGCTTGAAAGAACAAGTACACCAGTAAAAGCACGTAAAACAGAAGGAAGCAAGAAACGAACTCCTGTATGTACAACGTTCGCCACTGTTGAATGGAGCGCTCTTTAACTCGTCACTATATAAGTCACTGCCAGGTACAAGAGCTGGCAAAAATAACGACTATATACTGCGTACGTAATCAAAATACTTTACATATGTATGTATGTATGTATGTATGTATGTATGTATGTATGTATGTATGTATGTATGTATGTATGTATGTATGTATGTATGTATGTATGTATGTATGTATGTATGTATGTATGTATGTATGTATGTATGTATGTATGTATGTATGTATGTATGTATGTGTGTATGTATGTATGTATGTATGTATGATCACTACGGAACACCACCACTTGTGGTGGTGGTGTGTGTGTGTGTACGTTTCTCACTCGTTAGGACGTCCTCAACCAAATACACACTCCGTTCTCCATTTCGTCGTGTATTACAGACAGAGAAGCTACGATAATGTTTTTCTCGAGGATCAGTAAGTGGAATTGACTGATTCAGACATCTGCCGTTGACATTCAAGCGTGCGGACCAGCTAGCTCACGCGGATGACGGGGAGTACCACAAGAAAAGAACCACACGGCAAGGAAAACTGAACAAGTTTGAGCTCCACAGTCAGACGGCCTGGCAACTGTAACCCGGAGGACCCAGAGGAAAACAAATAAGCGACTTCCTGAAAGAATGAGGGGCATTTTGTTGAAATAGTCGCCGATAAAATATTCTGTGTATCTACGACGCCCTGCATTGCCGACCAAACGCAACTTTCATATCAAAAGTAGGGTCAAAGTACTATTCACTTTCTACGTGTGAATGGCCAATTAGAAGGACTATAAATCTCCCGTTCTTCACGCCCTCTTTTTTATTTCACGCATGCCTGCTTGATATTTTCGCGGTTCTTTCCGTCTTTTCTTCTCAGTTTCCTTGCTCCTAATATGGGGTAGCAAACTAAAAGCTCCTGTTCCGTTAACCTCCCTGCCTTTCTTTCATCTCTCTCCCTCTTTCTGTGCGAGAGTTCTTGTAGGGCATCACTCGGTAGCATTAAAAGCCCAGACTACATGGGACCAATGACAAAACAACAACAATGCTGTGTAGGGGTAATTGCCACGTAGTTAGTTGGGCACACTCTTGGCGAGTGCTTTTCCATGCTGAGCATGGAGTGCGAATCAGCGGGGAACACTATAGAAACGGTTGCATTTGCACTGTCCCTAGAACAAGCCACAAAAAGAAAAAGAAAACAACGAAAGAACATGATAGAAGCAAAGAAAAAAACAGAAAAACGCCAGTCCGAACTTTCCCTAAAAACTGCAATATAGAATTACCCTGGTTAACCTCCCTGCCTTGCCTTTGCTTTCTTTCTCTCTCTACTTCTGTGTCGTAAGCAGTCTCTCACGCGATGAAATTGCTCAAGTGTCTTTCGCAATCGAAGACGAGTGTAAGAGAGCACGACTCCTGGAACTGGAGACGGACATACATAAAACTCGTGCTCACGACCAGTACACGAATGTAACGGGCCGATAAAAAAAAGAGAGAGAGAGAGAGAAGGAGGATATGTCTGTCTCATCTACGTGACCGATCTGGCTGACGACGAGTTCGCACACGCGTGCGTGAGTACTTCGCCAAAGAGGCAGCCAAGTAGAGAAGATGATGTCCCCAGTTGATGGAGAGGAGGCATTATCGTTAGTGTGTTGGAGAAGGCTGAAATGAAAGAGAAAGAAAGAAAGAGAGGTGCCTGCGTTATTGCTTAGGTCTTACGCAGCAGCTTCCGACGTGTTTACTTATATACACCACGTTTCTCGGTTCCACACAAACAAACAAAAAAAAATTGATGGTGATCCAACGGATGATTACTGGTATGAAGGAAGCGGGGTAGCCAGCGGGACGCAATGCTTCCCGAGGTTGTTAGCTCCGGTCCAGGCGGTAATCGTACCGCGGCACCAGGAGAATCCTACGCCACTTAGGCGCCTTAATATATAAAAACACCAGCCGTGACAGCAGTGGCAAAAAGAAAATGCCCTTGCGCGGAGGTGAGGTTTCTTTAGTATTGGAAGGGGGGGGGGGGGGGCGATGCGTTCGTCTTACCCTGTTCCGAAAGATAGCACAATTAGGTGTTTGGCTAGCGGAACGGTGTTTTTTTTATTGCGATAGCAATTATATGGACACTCTCGGCTGGTTTTCGCCGTCGGCGTCGGCGTCGCCGTCGCCATCAATGTCCCGTATATGTATAGGTATCTATATATTTATAAAAAGCTTAAAGAAAAATACTTCAGAAAAACGTTTCCGACGCGCGGCATCGAACCAGGGACCTCTCGCTCTGCAGCGCGCGGCGCTAACCGCTCAGCCATGAAGGCGAACGTCCTTCAACGTTCAAACGGCGAGCTATTTATATACAGCGAGTTTTCAGCGTGTTTTCAGCATTACCAGCGAGATGGCGTAAAGGCCGCGCTCGGCGGGGGCTTAGCTGGGCGCCCCGGCGTTCGTCGCGACGCGCGCTCTCAGTTGCTCCTAGCTCTCCGGCGCGTACTTCGCCCGAAAGGGGGGGGGGGGGGTAGATGCCCGTGCGCGCGCGCGCTTATCTCGCGGTGGCGGTGAATGGGGCTTTCGGCGGAAAGATAGCGTTGTAGTTACCGGGCGCGCGAAGGTCACATCGCTCGCTGCAGTCCCCCCCCGTTTGCGAAAAGAGCACGCTTTTCAAACACAGCGAAGTAACAACTGTGACACTTAGTAGTTCGCGCTCGTCTGTACCTGTGAATACGTTTCGTGCGTCGTTTTTGTTTGAGCAGCGCGTTAAGAGTCGAGCTGTGAATGTTTTTAGTTCGCTCTCGTCCTGTGCGTGTTGTTTTCGTGCGTCATGTGTACGTGAGCAGCGCGCTGCACGTTTCGACCTGCTTGCCATTCGTCGCTTGACATTCCAATTTGTTGCTATCGCATTCATTGCTTCGCCTTGTGGCGAAACTGTGACTTTTTTTTTGTCTTTGCTATTTTGAGCTTAACGTTAAGTTCGATAATGTTGCCAGAGCGTGCTGTGTGCGTGACTCGTACCAACGGGATGTGGAAGGTCATTTACGACCGCTGTTCTGAGATCTTGTACGTGAAATGAAGCAGTACCGAGGGGCGAAAACGAATTACTTTAGCGCGCTTCGCCTTGTCTGTTCCCTAAGGGCCGCGGAAACTGCTCAGGTTTTTCTTTTTCCAGCTCCGGCAATATAGGCATTGGTAAAGGTGATCGTTCGCTGTGCGGTTTATTGAAAGTACCTACTTTCAGCTAAACCTAGAAAGAATGACCCTGGAAAAAAAGTTAACGGAGACAAAGAACGCCGTAGCACCAAGGGAACAGAACCGTTAGCGTCATGGCGCTGATATTAGTGGCCAAAATTTTCCTCTCTTTTTTTATTTATATGATGTGAGCAGATGCGGGCCGAGATATTGACCAATACACTTCAGCAAAGGGAACCCAGCTTCATCATTCACTTGTGCTCAGTGATAACAAGTCTGAAAAGGAGGGTTTTTTTTGTAGCGCAATTACGTTCATGTTATTGATGTCGCGTAACCAAATTCTGCGGGCGCGAAGGCCTGGCGCTCAAAAGTACCGGTACCAGTATACAAAAAAGAAGCAAAGAGGATGTTACGCTTTTAATGCGCAAAAATTTTTTTGGTTTACCCAAATACGCAAAATAAAAAAAAAACTTGTTTATTTCAGAAAAGGAGAATTGTCCAAAGGTGTCGTTTTTCTGTATTGTACACAACTAATCAAACCGACGGACAATTAAGCCAATGAAAGCATAGGGGGGCATTATTTGTGGTTTATTAACTGAAGTGAAATGATTCTCACTTAAATTGAAAGGAATTAAAGTGGACCAAAAGTCACCCTTTTCGTCGGTGGGATTCGAACCTACAACCTTCCAATTACGCGTCCGATGCTTCTAATTTCAAGTTACCCTATCCTCACCCTGTCACGGCCATTACGAGGCGATCTTTTCTCCCCGTGCTCCGGAGTCTAGAACGCGGAGCGGAATCAAGTGCGCGAAACCGGGTATCAGGAGTACGACAATGAAAATAAAACACGGCGGAGTCCCTCCCAAAACGCGCACACACGAGCGCTGGCTACAAATGCTTACAAAAATAGGGACGACTGAAAGCCGGGAAAGAATTGCGACAGAAAATTGCTCCCACTGAGGCGGCTGATTAAACCGAGTGGCCGAACAACCAGGATCGCTCTTTTGTTTATCGAACCAACCACGCGGTAACAAAGTTTGCAGTCCCAGAGAGACCGAGACCGATCCTCCGGTTTGTAGAACACAGAGGGCTCGCTTCCTTCTCTAGATCCGAGCTCGGGTCAAGCATGTAAACTGAACCGCTGGTAAAGCGACTAAGCAAGCATTCCCTTGCTTGCTTTCCCGCTCGTTTTGTTCCTTGATGCATTAGTGAAAGACAAACGAAAGGATGAAAGAAACAAAAGACGGCAAGAAGGCATGAAGGCGCAGTACAACAAACTCGGCCTTTTTGACTCTCCTGGACACCAATCACTCGCACAAATAGCACCTGATATTCAAGTTTCTGCCAACAGACATTCTACGACAATCCATCGATGTCGATAGAAAGCCAGCAGTATCCACACGGTGACTTTTGCAAGGGCTACGTTTTCCTATCTCGAACTCCACGCGAAAACATTAAGGAGCCTTGACACATGCGACTCACCACGACACCTATTTCAGTGCAGCGCGGCAATGTGTACTTCCGATGTGGGCCTCTCGTGTGTTGGTATATTGGCGCAGGTATATTAACGCGAGCGCGTTAAAGCGCTCGTTTTGCAGAAATTCCGGCGTTGGTGTCGGCGCCGGCGTTGCCGTCGTTTTTTCTGATCGAAAAATCATCATCTTGTCCGCGACCGAAAAATCGAGAAAGATCCAAATAAAATAAATAATAAAATTCTTCGGTTCGGGTGAGAATCGAACCCATGCCGTCTGTGCTGCAAGCAAGTGTTTTAGCATAGAGTGACAATATTGCTCGAAACTGCTGCGACAAAAAAAAAAAAAAAGAACACTATCTGAATGCCATGCAGGGGAAAAAAATTCCGCCAAGCGTCGAAACATGTGAATTGCGCAACGGGTGGGTATTTTAAATGTCTGCCCATTACAAAGCGCTAAGACACATTTAATCATCATGAGCTGCAAAAGCATCAACAAAGTGAGCAGCTGCGTAGGTTCGCATGTTAACGGACGCGTAGTAGGCCCTTCGCTGATTCGCAAAAGAAAGAATTATGGAGTAGTGGGCACTGCGCAACTGTACTTGCAGTAGGCATTCTAGGAGGAGGAGAGAGAGAGAAAGCGAATTTATTAGAAGGCAGAGAGGTCGGCCTGAGCTTGTGCGCTCAGCCTGCTACTCTGCGCAGGGGATAAGGGCGAGGTTGGAAGAAAGAGTGATGAGGGTTGATGATGGGGCAAAGAAAGAATTGTGCGTGCATACAAAAACCACAGAACACAGTGGTCTCCTCTTAAAGCCTAGTCTCAAGTCCAGTACTCCTGAGAAAAAGCATAAATGCCCTTGTAGCAGCCGTTGATGCTGTCTGGTCGAACATTGCAGACAATAGGCTAGTTTAGCTCAGAGTGTTCACACCGATGCCCGCCAATGATGAAGCCAGCGTTCTTCGTTGGGACACGTACAGAGGGCAGTCGCACAGTAGATGTGTTAAAGTCTCATCCACTTGGCAGCGCTCACAGTTCGGGCTCTCCGCACGGTCGATAAGGTGCATAGAGTCGAGTGAAGGCGACGCCTAGTCGAATCCGGTGCAGCAGACTGGCGTGGCGTCGCTTTATTTTAGCCGGGAGTCGAAAAGACATGTGAGGGTCTGTGTGCCACAGACGCCTATGCCGATGGTCTGGGTTAGACCATCCTTCTAGGACAGTTCGAAATGACCAATGTTACGCGAACAGTCATCCATTTCCTTACGGCACGGTTGAGGCATACACCGAGAACTGAAGGGCAGGCTAGAAATTGAGAAGGCGATGCGCACGTGGCCCGATTGCACTATCGCGTTTTACTCTTGAAGGCGATGCTCAAGCGTCCTCCAAGTTTTTAGTGTATTGCAATCAGCAGGGCGGCTAGGCATAAGCGTAAGCAGTGCAACCGGCATTTCTTCGCTCAACCTGCCTCTTCAAGATAAGACGTTTCAAAATCAAGTGTGTACACACATTTCATACTGACGGGACGTTTTCCACACGAAGTTTAAAAACGAAAAGTCAAGTTCGGCCTTCAGTTTCTTTGGTAAGCCCCGCCTAATTTTCGCGAAATGATAGAAAATAGAATTTTGTAAGAACACTTTACTATGTATAGACTGATTTATGATTGCCGTTAAGATCTGCTATAGCCGAAAAGCTAGTGAGAGCTCTACTTCTTTATTCGAGGACACCTGAAACAGAGACGCTGATTATATGCAGTTTTACTGGCTTAGGGCACGTCAACGTGCACGGTTATACTTGAATACACCAAACACAACCGCGACGACAATGCTTTAGTATTAGGACAACGACCGTAGCGGTCACTCATTAAAAATTTACATTATGTTTAAAAACGGGAAAGTACCTGTTCTTGCTAAGCGTGAGATCAGCGCTTATTTTTTTGCTGCGGGCGTAGCAAGGCGAGACACGCGGGAGAGTCAGCATCGCTGTCAACCGCAGATAAAGTGTTACCGGAGAGTTCCTGAAAGTATTTTCATTCTCCCGGCTCAAAGAACTCTTTTTTTCGTTTTTCAGTCCTTAGTCGATGTAGTCAGTGCCGCTTTCTTGATCTTCTTCTCGTGATCGTTGTTATCATCTTCACCAAAAATATTTCCTGCCGATAAGTAAAAAAGTCGCATGGTTCCTTGCAACGTTTGCCAAGACAATTCAAAGGCAAAAGCCATCTTGTTGATTTTCTTTGCAGTCGACTGTACTTAACACCCCCCCGTGACAGCTCTCTGCTTCCAACAAGGTTTTGCATTGCCTCCGTGATCGGGGGGATCCGAGAGAATGGAAGCTGTCTGCATCTCACGTGGCTTTGCAGCGCTTCCAGGATTGGACCGCCTGTTAATCAGGTGACTACGTCCCGTGATGACATCAAAAATATCGTCGACCTGTGACTTCATGATGACGTCGTAGGGTGATGTCAACACACGACAGTGCTTTTTTTTTTTTGCACCACTCGTGTTGACGCTGACACCACCGACGCCTACGGTCAATTTTAGCGCTTGATAAGGCCTTTATGAGAGAGTGATCTTGACATCAAGCTGCATTAAACGACAGCAATTACACTCCATTTAATCTGACCAACTTTGCATGTATAAATTTTTAGTTCGTAGCCTCATATCGACAACTAAGCAAACAAAGGCACTCTATGAATAATGCATGGCGCTATGGGCGGTATGAGTCTCAGAGGAACACGGCGAGGAACTGTAACGTGAAACGAGCTTATTAAAAAAAACTATAAATAAAGCAGGCGAGCAGGTGTATTGATTTGAAAATCGATTATTGAAAATACGAAAATAAAGACAACGACAGTGTGTCGAGACAGCACAGGGAAGCGTTCAGGCGTTCCCGTCGATGGAACATCGGATGCGAAGAGGAAGCACGTTTCAAAAAAGTTTCCCCTTGCGCGAAAAAAAAAAAGAAAGAAAAGAGTAGGGAAATCGGCGGAGTGAAAACATTCGGCAGGCTTATAATAAAACGTTACCCAACTTACGCGTATTTATTTCTTCGCGCAAACACGGCAGCGAGTACGACGCTCTCGAAATGGATCTCACGCGGCCGTTCCTCAAATTTATCTGAGTAGCAACGGGGGCCGCCTGCAGAACGATATGCGTGGAGGTGAAAATGGACGGGGCTCGCTGTGTTTGTTCAAGTACGGAGTGAAATGTGTGGCATTGATTTTCCGCGATGGACGACCGGGAGATTGGAAAATGGAATTCTATTTACCAATGGGCTCATCGCTGCGCGAGAGCTGCCAAATTCGCGCGATACCCCTAAAGGTTCCATAGAATCTGAAAGTATATCATTCCTAAATTTAAATATGAAGATGTAAAGAAAAGGCAGAAAACGTCAGCGAAAGAAACGAAGTGACCTGGGCCTTCTATGTCATAGGGCAAGGGGCTGAGAGCAGGGCTGGGCAAAGATACTTTGAAATTGTATCGCGATACGATACAAGATACTCAGGCAAGAAGTATTGGAGATACAGATACAAGATACTTCCGGAATGAATGTATCCGATACGATACTTCGCAATTGTATCTTAAGATACTTCGATACATTTGTAAATTTGCTATTATAGATGTATATAATGACGCTGCAAATGCCTATGTACAGAAGTGTTTGCTTGAAAATGCCTTAAAGGGGCCATGACATGGTCACCCAACAATTTGCGGTTTTTGGCGAAAAACGAAGGTAGAGGGTCAAATATGCTTGTACACGTGTGAAAACTGGACTGTAAAAGATTATTTCAGTCCAAAATTAGCCGGGGAAGTCGTCGGCTGTAAACTCCGCCCACCGCCGGCGACCGCCATTTTGCCATGGCTTGCGTGACGTCACTAACTGCGAGGAGCAGTGACGTCGTCTGCTACGTTCCACACGCGGTCAGTGTATTCACTGCGAGTGTTGCTCTGTTGCTGTTTCAACCGCTGCAAGTCATTTAGTTCCAGAGGCAAGTTGAGAAAAGCAGAAATAGCTCGTTTGCACGCGCAGCTGAACATGGAACACGGAATGCAGACCGTGCAGACGCTCGCACAGCAAGCTACTCGTTACGTCACGGCTAGCGAGCGTGCAAGTGTTGCCCGACTCTCAGGCCGCTCGCTTGTTTATAAAATTATTCAATTATAAATTAACGGCACGACCAAATGCGCTAAAATTTCGCCAGCTTGTCTGTGAACGTACAAGGATCAACCTACATTACACAGATTATGGTCGAAAATTGGGTGTCATGGCCCCTTTAACTGCGACCAATGACGCGGGGAAAAGCGTCGCTGGATATCACTGCTGTTCACACTATTGCAACTTCTAGCTTGCTTACCTGCTTTTTTGTAACACACACACAAAAAAAAAGAAAATACTTCACAGGGACCTAAAATAAGGAAAGCGAATATACCTAAGTCAAATACCAAGGCAGTTCCACAATAAAAAAATAACAGTGGAGAGGTATTTCATTTCATTTATTAATACTGTCAGTCCTGTTGTAGGGCTATTACAGGAGTGGAAGGTACATCGTATTTATGCACTCAATGTACGTACAGGAAAAAAAAACTTTTTGAGAAAACATAGTACAGTAGGATATATCACACTTTTGTTGATCTATAACATATTTATATAGCACAAATGCACTAACAATAAAATATAACAAATATAACAGTCCCTTGGGTATAGTTGAAAAAAGGTAAAACAATAATTTCAGAAACACACTCATTCAAAAAACATGCACAAGACAGGGTATACAGGGTGTTTCACATAAGTACAACCAGTTATTTAACAAAAAAGCAAGCGTTTAACCGCGACTGAATGAAACCAATGGCATATGGTTTACCGTCATGTGACGCTCGTTATGGTATTTTTACGTTGCGCTTTGTTGGTTGATTAACTATGGTCAATTATGCGACATTTCTAATATTTACTTTTGAGCAGAGTGCACTTCTTCGCATCATAGAACGCGTTTAAAAACGACGAAAGCAATTATTTTTTTGGCGGCGTACATGCTGCGTGATGATTATTTCCTGGGTTTTCAAGCAAGAACGTGAAATATCAAATAAAACCACGTGACTGCGCTGATGCGCTATCACACTGCAGCGCTCTTAAACCTGATTCGAGCGAAACAACCGGCGCGCGCACCGTCAGCCTGTCGCTTCTCAGGGACGGTGGTGTTTCTTTGCCGTGTGTGGCGGTCAGAAATGTTGAAGCTCTGTGGAGCCAATGCCTAAGCCGCGGCCGCTCATTTCGTCGTGGTCCACTTGCCGATTGTTTCGCTCGAAGCACGTCTGAGAGCGCTGCAGAACAAAAGAATAGGATAGCAGCAATGTGGTCATGTTTGTCCGGCTTTCTTTAAACGCCGAAAAAATCCCTACGTAGCACGTACCTCTCCATAAAAAAAATCAGATCTGTCGTCTTAGAATGCCCTCTAAAACGTAACGAAACGCGCATGACCCTAAAGTGAACAGCAGAATTGTTAAATGATTCATATTAGTTAAGAAATGAAGTGCAATACAAAATTACCCTAATGAGAGCAACATGGCGGTAAACCCTATCGTTGGTTTTATTAAATAGAGGTTAGGCACTTCTTGGCAAATATTTGGTTCCAGTTACGTGACAACCTTTATAAACACGATACAGATACAAGCGATAGCCCTAAAAGCTACGAATATAGAGCATGATGTATCGTCAACTTAGGTGTTAATGTTAGACAATAGAAAACTCAGTGCCCACGGAAAATACAACTAAAGGCCTCCTGGGGACGCTCATGAGAAAACCGGAGTACTTGGTGTTATGTTTCTCAAATCTCCTTCCTAACGTCTTTAAGATGTGTTATTATAGTTAGCATTATTATAGTGTAAACTCAATTTCGCTGTTTTATTAAATAGTAAGCAGAACTTTTGTTCCTGTGAGCACTAGGCCCGCTAAGATTATTCTACCCTTACCCTCAACATTGCCTGAACAGTAAACTCACATGGACTGTAGATATGTAAATAGTAGTAATGACGCCGACAATTAAAAATAAGAATAAATAAGACTAGGTCTAGAAAAAAAGGAACAGAGGAGGATATTACAAAATAAATATTACAGTTAACAAACGGGAAAAATACTACTCAAAGACGTAGATAATGTGTGGGATGCAAATCGAATACAGCCAAAAGAGCACTTGTGCTACAATCAAGCTATCATCAAAAAAAAACTTCTTGCATAATTGAGCACGAAGAACAAAGATACAGTACGCCAAATATCATCTGTTACGTTAATGTTTGTTCAATTGTATATAGCGTAGACACCGGTGGTGCGACAGGTTGTTAGAATCTAATTTGCATATAAGTCAATCTCATAGTGTGCAAGTCAAGTTTACATCCACGAGATCTGTCAAATCTCTGTGTGAAAGCAGCCAGACGCAAAGATATCCCATTCTTGCATTCTTGAGACTTTGCAACGAAGCACCACGCAAGACAAACTTCGATAACGACACTATAGCAACATCTGAATTTGAGCGAACGACGCCACACGCATGGGACTAGGAGCACAGCACCGTGGCTACAAGCAAGGTTCATGGCACCGACACAGCTAAAAAGAAAGAAAATATCAAGAAACAAAAGGTGGGCTGCACGTAGACGTTCGCGCGCCTGTTTTTGTCGAGAAGGCTCAAGCGCCATCCCGTAACTCTGTTCCATCAATAGAGATGCACACATCCCTTATTTCCTATTCCCACTGGAACACTCTGGTGGAAAGAGGAAGGAATGTCACTGTCGTCACCTTTATTGAGGTGGCTTAGTGGCAGCAGTGGCAGCGTGAGAAGCAGAGTCCAGCCAACGTTTGTTGTTTCACAGGGTGGCGTTTCTAAAGCAGTATCTTGTATCTTAAGATACACGATACATTATTGAATATATCGGAAATACAGATACAGATACTCGTTTTACGAGACGTATCGCGATACAGATACAAGATACCCAACGAGTATCTAAGATAGTATCTAAGATACATGTATCTTCGATACTGCCCAGCCCTGGCTGAGAGGATTTCATACACCTGGAAGCGGTGTACGGTGCTCAGAACGTTAGCCTCAGTGATAACTCTACATCCTCCGCACATACTATATAAAATATAACCATATTGTTAGAACGAGGTGTTGTTCAAGAGTACTCTAGTCCGTGGGCAGCACCAGTGATCTTAGAAAAGAAGAAGGATGAATGGTGGCGGCAGGGTTGTTGTTGGTGGCTACTTTGCGCCGAATTGGCTACTTTTGGACCCCGTTTGCGACGAAAATTTCCAGTTGGCGCCATGGCTCTTTTTTAAACTTGTGGTTTTACTTATTCAAAATGGTTTTATTTATTCATCAATAGTAAAGACTCTGTTGATAATACCGCTTCTGTTCCTATTTCGCTAGAAATTCGGCGATAATATCAAATGACATGGCTACTTTGGCTACTTTTGGCGTGAGTTCTGGCGTCCTTTTCATGTCCATCCAACGGCAATCCTGGGTGGCGGTTCAGTGTTGATCACAGAAAAGCAAACGCGGTCGCCAAAAAGGATGTGTATCCGCTTTCTGGAATTGATGATGTCATCGGTTGCCAACATTCCGCTGCCTACTTCTCATCGCCGGATTTGTGATCAGGGTATTGGCAGATACCCAGAACTACCCCAACAAAACTTTTACGGTTAACGTTGAACTATGTTTATTTACAGGGCGAAGTTGATGGTCAAGTAATGATGGAGTCGCTATAGGCTGCCCCATCTCACGTCCTCTTTCTCTTCTTCATGCTCGGCTCATACCCGTAGCAATATAAAAAATCATGCGTTCAAGACTTTGTATCACATTTATTCTAACGTATTAATTAATTAAGTAGGCGTAATGTAACCCCACTGAAAAGATGAAACCGTGTTATAGTCTGTCTATCTACACTGCCGCATACGTCAATAATATTAATGAGAACTAACAGACAATCATGCCAAGGAAAGAACAGGGGAATGTTGTTAGTAGTAATTATAATGTAAATCTGAAGAAAGAAAAGTGGATGAAAAGATAACTTGCCGCCGGCAGGGACCGAACCTGCGACCTTCGAATAACGCGTCCGATGCTCTACCATGTGAGCTACGGCGGCGGTCATCCCTCCGTCTTCTTTATAGGGTATATATGTGCATTTAAACGTGGGAGTGTCCGTCAGCGCCGCTATAGTAGCCAGGTTCGCAGGTTCGGCCCCTGCCGGCGGCTTGTTATCTTATCTTCCACTTTTCTTTGTTCACATTTACATTACATTTACTACTAATAACATCCCCTATACATTCCGGAAACCCGGCCAGGCGGGTTTCCGCCAAACTCTCGACTTCACGATATCATAGGCTTTTGACGGATTTGACTCGCGGTACAGTTCATCCCAGTTGATTTCACTCATTAAAGAGCAGAGTGGGTAATGTTATGAGAGTTTATTACCCTACGTGTGTAGCTAGTTTTTGAGGCTTCTTTTTTCAAGGTGAATAGAGCAAAATATGACATATGGTCACTCACACCAGACGAAAACACTCCGGAAAATACATTTTGAGGATAAAAACTTGTAAAACACACATAAAGTAATGTGGCAGATTGTTTAGTGACTCTTGTGGGTTGATCAACGATATTTTCATATTGATATGATGAGATTACCTCAATTAGATTTGTTTTAACATTGCTATTTCCAAGCAAATGTATATTAAAGGCGAAAGCCTTTAATGTCTCATGCTCACGTCCGTCCGGTGTCCGTCCGTCCGGTGTCCGTCCGGCGTCCGTCCGGCGTCTCTTGTTGGTTTCTTGGTTGAAAAAACCGACTGCTCGCGCTGCACAACCGTTCACTGGCCACCCCGTTATATATGGCAATGGATCTTGACCTGCAAGGTGGTGCCGGTGGGAGATTTCTCCGGTGCGTTGCCGAACGATGAAAAATTCGCAGCGTGCGCGTTAACTAAAAGCGAACTGCGGGTCTCTGTGTCCAGTCCGAGTCTTCTGTCTCTCATTGCCCAGCAGCGATTGGGATGTTCCAGTAGGAAACAACCGTCCATCACTGCGCCTTTGCGCCCCCCCAGGTTTCTCTCCTGTGCAACGCTGCGATGAGCGCCAGCGTCAACGCCGCCGCCAGTGTAAGCGTTAGCGCTGCTTCGCATCTACACATGGTTCCCTTTAGCGGTGGATGGTGTAATCTTTAAGGCGAAAGTCTTTAATGTCTCATGCTCACGTCCGTCCGGTGTCCGTCCGACCTTCGTCCGGCGTCCGTCCGTCTGTCTGTCTGTCTGTCTGTCTGTCTGTCTGTCTGTCTGTCTGTCTGTCTGTCTGTCTGTCTGTCTGTCTGTTCGTCCGTCCTGTCCGTCCGTCCGTCCGTCCGTCCGTCCGTCCGTCCGTCCATCCGTCTGCATGTCCGTCCGTTCATCCGTCCATGTCCGTCCGTCCGTCCGTCCGTCCGTCCGTCCGTCCGTCCGTCCGTCCGTCCGTCCGTCCGTCCGTCCGTTCATCCGTCCATGTCCGTCCGTCCGTCCATCCGAGCTCTGGCACTGAGCCAGGTGGCCGCCGGGATGCGCAGACGGACGCCGGTCGCGTCGGACTCTATAGCGCTCACGCTTTGCTTGCGTAGCGTCGCTGTGACCAGAGTTTGCAATCATTCTGACCGACGCCGTCTCAATGGACCCAGGCGTTCACGGAATACACTTTCCAATTTACAAAGGGTCCGTCAACTTAAGAGCTGGAACGCGGATGGCGTTTGCACGATGCGCAAAGCGCGAGAAAATACTAACGCATGCGAACGGAGGAAGATGAGTCTCGCGTCTCGCTGCGATTCGCGGTAAAAAATTAAAGAAGAAAACACGCACCCATTAGGTTTGTGTCTTATGCCACTGAGAGTGTAAATGAAAAAAGACATGGCATAATCAGTGGAATGGCCACACGCTTTCGCCGAACACACTTTGGAATGTACAAAGTGTCCTTCAATTTTTTTAATTTAGATCACCAAATATTAAGACGCTCCATTTGTTGAGAGCGGCACATTCTAAAAAGGATTCAACAAATTCAAAAACTTTCCCTATCATACTGTAAGGAGGACGATATAGTAAAAGAACAGCGACTTTGTTGGTAACAGAACAAATAGCTTCATAGGCCTCATTAATAACAGTGAACTCATGAATAATGTCATAAACTCCGGCAGTTACATTATTATTATCTTTATAAGGTATATGTATCATTCTGCGTTTCTTTTTCAGGCTACGGTGGCTCCCAAACAAGTATTGAGGTGTTCGTAGAGCTATGTTCGTCGTATTTGCTGAGAGAAGATGTTTGGCCATCGGTGTATATATTAGGGGCATTTCTTAAGCAGGCAGGGAGGGTGCCATAATAAGGTGGTGTTGTGTTCTTGGCGAAAATATGTCACACGGCCAGCCATCACGCCTTCAGGAAACCACACGCTACGTAGATGACGAGGGCATCTGGCACAAGCTTATCATAATGGTTTTACGTGGGAAACAAAACAATGATAGAATACACACTGACAAAGATGCTCCACACTGACTGAACTGCACCCATTTGGCGTTCTTCTGTCGAGGGACCCGACACAACAGATGCTGAGAAAAGCGGGTACCATCAAAGGAAAGTGGCGTACACCTGAAGCATTATTATCCTGTACTGACGTCACGACGTGCAGTGTTGATGGCCTATATACACTGACAAACAATCTCAAACGTGAGGATGTCTGAAGTATATATGGAACGCAGATGTTGCTTGCGTTGATGTAGGTGGCAATCTTTGCTATACCACGCGCTTTACATCTGATACTGTGCAATCACCGACCATCCGTGCTGCAGCCTGCAGCAACTCCATCATGGGCAATCTTTCGGCGCCAGCAGATGAGCGACGACAGGCGAGTGCCAGTAGTTACCCGTTGTTGAACCTCAACAAAGATTGGTCTGTCTTTCTTTCTTTCTTTCTTTCTTTCATTCTTTCTTTCTTTCTTTCTTGCTTGCTTGCTTTCTTAGACTCTATGAAATACTCGGAGTAAAAAGGGTGTCTTTTTGCTACACAACTATAATCGTCATCTACCCCGCGTACTTTCCTGGCGTTATCACCGCCGTCCCGGCACTTCCCGGTCACGAAAGTCGCGCGCGTTATCGGCGTGACATAGCATTCTTGATAGGAATGTGCCGAGAGCCGGGTTTTCAAGACAGGAAACGTGAGCAAGCCAGATGACGATTATTGTTGTGTGGCAGAAATATTCCCAAAATACGCGACTTTTTCTTAGAGTGTAGGTTACACTGAGGTTGATTTGATTTTCATGTGTAATAATAATAATAACATCCGGGCGCTCATATGCTAAGAAACTGCTGCGAGAAAGAAACCGCGCGCAATATGTCTATCTACAACGCTAACATATGATACAACCTGTGACGAGCAACTAACTATGCCTATTGTGCCTGCTTACTTGGCCACAGTAATTCAAGCTGGTGAAGTGTTGCCTCGTGACCACGCTGGGCTCGTGACTGCTTTGAGCAAAGCGATGTCACGAGTGAAGACTGCGCGAACACGAAACTATTATAGCATCTCTGCATGTGGCGCAATGTCACAGAGTTCAGCGATATGTGTCTATCTCGAGACTTGCAGTGTTAAGCATACGCAGAAACGAGAGAGCTGTTGTGTCTGCCACGCTTAACCAGACAAGACGATGTTTCTTGAGTGTTTGCTTTCGTACCTGTGTCTGTCACGGGCTTCGGTGGGTACGGATGCCTGGACGCCACGGTACAGAGACCAAGGTTTTTTGTGCTGCACTACCGAGCGCGAGGTCTCAGGCTTCATGCCTGCTACGTACGGTGAATGCATTGCAATGGTGTCAGAACACGCGTGCGCACGCACACACGCACACACACACACACAACATCAGGGTCGGTCAGTCTTGTGTGGCATACGACATCACAATCAGTCTACAGAACGAGTCTCATGGAAGTGATGACTACCGATATTTCCGAAATATAATTTAATAATGCAGTTCAACTGTGTTTTTCTCCTACAGACCATTTAAGTATAAACTAAGCTGGTTAGCACAGTAACTGTCAGCCAATGTATCTTCATTCACAACAGTTTGTTGAAGTGTAAACAAAGTTGGATACATCGTCCGTATAGAACGCTTATCGGAACAAACATAAAAGGTGTCACGCAGAGGGGGGAGGGGGGGGAGGACCAAATCCTATCCTACTTCCCTCAGATGACACCCCCCGCTAAATGACGACCGACCTCTCATGATCGGTCAGCCGCAAAGATTGCCGGAACATTCGACTTGAGAGATAAGGGAGTTCGCCAACTGCGCTCGAGCTTGGGAGGTTGGAGCTTGTAGCCTTCCTCGAGCTAGTTTGTTTATTTTTTTTCTTTTTCTTCACTTTCTTTTTTACGCAACAGCCCCTATCAGTGCTTCGGACAGGAGCCGTTAACGACATCCTTTCTCCGTGAGAAGATGATTTACCGCACGCCCGAAAACGGAGACGCAAGAGGAAACATTAGCGGCGTGAGCTGATCCTATACCTGCGTCTACCGCGACCTCGCTGGTGATGCAGTTGCGTGATGAGTGTGTTAATGCTGTAATGCTTCAACCACAGCTTCTTTCTCTGTGGCCGAGTCCAGAACACACCGTTTCTTATTGATGACAGCGTAGAGGTCACTCCAAATTGCGCTTGACGGCAACATAGTGAAGGTCATTCTCACTGGCTTAGCCAGGGGTGGAGGGTGGGGATTCAAACCTTTTTCAACCATAATTTTTTTCAGTTTTTCATGTGTATATATACACGCACACATACACGCGCAAACACGAACATACATAAAGTATGGTTGAACACCCCCCACCCCTCCTTTCCCCTCGAAAAAAATTCTCGCTGTGCTACTGGCTGTTCCTAAAATGGCTTTGTCAATGGCTACCTAAAAGCGCAGCGTTGCTTGATAGCGTGCGAAGGCGGAAATTAGACGCACGGCGTTTAATGCATCGCGTATGGCCAGCGTTGCGCAGTTGCTCAGATGAAGCATACCGAGCTGGAGCTTAATGACCACCATTTACGCATGCTATAGATAGAAGAGGAACAAGGTTCTATATGTTTTGACAGTATAAAAAAATCGCCACGCGCTGCAAAGATGATCGGAGTAATATCAGAAGATTCAAGCCGCCATCGGCTGCATTGACTACCTCTCCGGGTCTGAGGCATCGCGTGTAGAGATATTTTTTTCCGTGTTACTATACTTATTTTTGTCGCCGTCTGCGTTATTTGTTTAGTTTCCTATTTTATTTCCTCTGTATTTCCAGTTAACTTCATTTCCTCTATATTCCCTCCTCCCAAAGGAGTACGCAGGCGTAGTGGCCGTCTAGGTACTAGTTGCCAGCATGCTGCCTCCCTACGCGTGCTATGTGAAGAACTTACGAAATATTGTGCTTCCTGAATTGCTTTACCGACATCGCATAGCAACTTGTTCGTGTGGTTCCTATAAAACGTTGTGACGCATCGTAAGAAATGAAACAGAAACAAGCTGGAGAAGAATGCTGTTACAAGCGTTAACGGAATGATTTACTTTTGCATGTGGCTAAAAATGACATGGTTGCCGCTCTTCTGGGACTAAGCTAGTGTAAGGTTGCTTTACAAGGCTGATGCTTCAGGGTGGATTCTAGTTATTCCAGTTGTCCGATCATGATGAGAAAAAGCTTCACCGTCCCGTCGGCTTTGGCGGAACAAATAAGCGACGGCAAGCGTTAGAATTTCTTATTATCAACGTACAACTTATTTACGCTGTTGGACGAGCTCCTACTGATATAAGTGATTAGTGCCATGCCTATGCCGATTTCCGAAAAGATACAAGTGAATCTTATTTAAAAAACGCCTTACGCACGGCATGCTACTTCTAGGTAAAGGCATATTTAATTTTTGCGTACAAGGGTATATGATTAGTAACGTTCACTAGAAGCTTTTGAATGTAACTTTAACGGTCACGGGACAATCGGCTGTTAACCTTCCCACGTTTTGTCATTATACTGTCAGTCAGAGGAGAGTTCTACAAACGAAATAAAGTGCTCTAAGCTGTGAATGGTGAAAGAAAGACCATGCTTCTTTTAAGCACGATGTCCTCACGAAGTGAAGGAGCATTTTCGTATAAGCACTTCGAGTAATAAGATACGGTCACTGGTGACTTGTATCCTGTCATACGGGGCAACTTATGTGCACTTTGAGGGAGTGCACTTTGAGGGAGTGTCATTTCCACGCTGTCCCACGGGAACGCTTTGCGACACTCGCTGTAAACTGCACTTGCCGGCGAGTGCGTTCGCCAAACTCACTTCGCTGCGGCGGAGTGTCCAGCCTCGTTAGCTGTGGCTCGAGAATGAATAAGGTATTATCCGAAGTTGAGTTCATAGCATTTTTTTAACTATCGTTATCGTTAGTTGGAACATTCTGATGCATTAGAACACACTATACCGCAAAAAAAAAAAACTTCTCTACTATTCTCGCTCTCAGGCAGTTTACAGCTACGACCGCCAGGGGCACGCCCAGCACACGCAATGGACATGCCCCCTGGCGTGTGCTGGGCCATTGCCCAATGGGCATGCGCCTGGCGTTGCACCAGGGGCCACTGCACCAGGTGCATGCCCCTGGTGAAATGGCCGCAGCCGCCGCGTTTGTACGTAAATTATTTTTTTAAGGGCTGCTTATAGGTGTAACACATAACCTAAGAAACATACATTGCCTGAAATTAATATATGTTGTGGTACTTAAGTACCTATCGCTATTACTATCATTTCCAAAGTGCATTTCCCTTTCTCGTGTAGCGGCACGCCGCCAAAGGAGCGTAAGTGCACTCGCACAAAATGATACTAAAGTTGCCAGTGGTACCGGGGTATTACGCTTCGCAAGCATTACACGCGTATAATATTTAAGACGGCTGCATTGCGGTGGCTGTGAGGGCAGCAAAAACTGCGAATAGAGAAAAGGATAGATGTTAACTGGACATCGTGCAGTTTGCTACACCTCAGCGCGAATTAAAGTTTGAATTTTCATGATATATACGTGTTTAGTCAAACGGTAGGCGTAAAATTGGCGTGTAATAAAAGCTGTTTCAGATTTTGTTGCCACTGTAGTAGGTCTGTGCAATATTCTATCTCGGTGATGTTTAGTACACGGATAGGAGTCAAATACGAGCGTGTCGAATATGAACGACGAGTCAAATACGAACGGCTTGTTTCTGCGCACCCTCTCCGCTGATTTCTTATTTGCGTAATACGATACCCGGGTTTTATCTAAATACGTCCTAGTTGTTTCATGCGCTATAGATATACTAGGTCTAGCTTCCAAACATAGTCTAAGTGCGTTTCCAAAGGTAGTGCAGCCTGATACATATTTTCACCAAAAATTTTATTCTGTATATTGTTGATCTTTTCTTTAAAATCCTAACTATCACCTTGGATGTTGTAGTAATGGTTGTTATGATCGCTCTTCCTTCTACTGTTGTAGTTATTGCTGTGGTTATTTGCACTAATTTCGCTGTTAATGGGAGCTGTGCTCCGCCCTCATAATAATTACCACATTTATTACGTTCTTCAACTTAGGCTTGATGTTGCCTTGAAGATCAGTAAGTACGGATTAGCATGCCTCAGAGATCATATTTTCTAACTTTGCTTCGCACAAAAAATGAATGCGTTTTGCAAAACTTGGCCATAAGCTAGCTAAGCGTGGGATAGAAGCAAACCGTCTTGGCCGTAACGAACGAGTTTTTCTTCCTTTTCTCTTTTCCAGGGCCTTAGCACAATATCACTGCCATCGCAGAGCTGCAGTGGGTTATCTTAGCTCCTAACCCGATGTCTCCTTTTAACCCACGCCACAACGATTTGGAAGCGCGCAATCTCCAGATTAACCAGACCACGGACAAACTATGCTAGTACCACCAGCTTTTCCCCTGCAGGTCAAAGCGAAGCCGCTGCAGCAATCACTAAATTAACCGAGGTCCCACGAATTACGTTCATCGTCGCCATACGATTCACGTTCTGTAATTACAGCGTGTAGCACACACGATGGCAGCTGGCAGACAGCCTGTGGTCGGCGTCGTTTACGGGCTTGCCCTTGATGCAGCTGCATGCAGCGGCTAATCGACCGGCAACCCCAAAAAAGCCCGTTGCCGAGAGCGAGGAGTGACGTAAACAGGTATTGTGGTTAGGAGGTTTCGTTAGTACAAACGATCGCGTACGTGCGAACACTTCGCCCAAGTCTCGGAATCTCGCGCTCAGAAAGGAGCACGCAGCACGGAAAACGTCATTTGGATAATTTGTCCTAGTTAGAGCGCTTAGAGGTTGAAGAAATGATGGAATCGAAAGAAACACGAGAGAGAGTGAGAGAGTGGGAGAGAGAGAGAGAGAGAAAGAGGCTTATTTACAGAAGGGCAGATAGGTTGGCCTGAGCGATAGATGCTCTTGCCTGCCCCTCACACCGGGGGAGGGGAACGGTGAAGGAAAAGAGCAATGAATGAATGACAGTGATAAGTTAGAGAGGTAGGTATATGCAGTCCCGTCAAGTTGGTGGAATGCTATAATGGTGCATGGAAGAAACACAAACATCTTTCAATGCCTGGTAGAAGGACAATAAGCAAGAAAGATGGAATAGAAAGCAGTAGATCGGGTGCTCTTCCACGGGCCTTTATTTTCTTTTTGTGCTGCATTCATTGGCATTCAACCAACTCGCCCAGCAATTAATTTTCCAAAACAAACATCTTTTATCGAGTTGCCCCCCTCATCCGGCCTCTCTGTTTCTTTCACAGAGTTAAGGGAGATATACCGATTAGTTAGGTATATTATGTTATGTAGGAACCAGATAAGTAAAATGTATGAAGCAGTTCGAGAAGCGCGCGTGAACTGAGTGTTGTAGCCTAGAGTCAAAGTAAGAAGAAACGAACTAGCAAGCACACTGCGCTTTCTGTGGCACCTGTTCACACGGTATTCGCACTACCTCGCATACATGTCAACGATATCATGTGAACTGCCATTCTAAATCTAAAATATATGCGCCCTGCGCGCTGTGGGAATTGGCTAAGACGAAGCCTTTTGTCAGTAACGCTGTGCCTGTTTAGCAACATGGTCGTATAGGTGTAAAAAATTCAGCCACATAGTTTGCTGCATCTTCAGCGAGAAACGCCTTGCCGGCTTGCCCAACGCATACTTCGGGCGTTTCAACATCGCACATATCCATTGCTCAGGACAGCAGCCCTCATGCACGAAGCTGCCGAAGGGAGGGAATGGGTACGAGGGTCGGAAAGCAGGAGACGTTTTGCTCAGAAATAGACAGCGTTTTTCTAAATCACGCAGTGGTATAAATAGTTTCTTCTTTTTTTAAAACACTAGCGGATGCTTGCACAATGCTTATGTTTGTGTTTGGAGTGGCTGAACACGCGCGTAGGGCCAGTGTAAGGCATCCGTCTTCAAAATTATGGGCGACACACAACAGAGGAGCCCTTTAGACAAACTATCCTAATCCAGTGCTGCTATAAGTATATATTGTGTGCGTGCAGAGTGAGTCAGTGAGAGAATGATGCTTGCATTCTGGCAACATTAATACGAGAATGCCAACATTGCCGGAGCCAGCCGTGCCTGTCTGACTGCAAGTGAATTAAATATAGAGGAAGTTAATCTACTCCAATAAGACCGACAATAAGTATTCATGTCCGCTGCGGTGACGTAGCGGCTACGTTGCTCTGCTGCTCACCCAAAGGTCGCGGGTTCGATCCCGGCCGCAGCGGTTGCATTTCGATGGAGGCGAAACGCTAAAGGCCCGTGTACTGTGTGATGTCGGTGCACTTTAAAGAAACCCGAGGGGGGTCGAAATTTCCGGAGCCCTCCACCACCACGTCCCTCATGATCACATCGTGGTTTTGGGACGTAAAACCCCAGATATTATTATTGCTAAGTATCCATAGACGAAACAACCCCCCATCACGCGGTCGTCACCGTTAAAATTTCGTGTATGTGTAGTGACGGGTTTCCCGATCAATTGATAAATGTGCTCTAGGAGACCGAATACCAAAAAAGCCCTGCTATCCTCCTTCTACTCCTTCTCCTCCACCTCCTGCGGTTCTTTACCAGCGCAACCAGCAACTGCCAAGAATCACAACAATACATCGTATCAGGTTTATGTATCTATACATCCAAACAATGTGTACCGCAGGCGCATAGTTCGCGAAGTTGCCGGCCCCTAATACGATACACGCTTCTCTTTCACTGAACGTCAAAACAACACTGCCAGAAATGAAGCAGCGCTGCTTCTGAGCTCTCGCAGCGCGCAACAATTAGTCGTAATTGGCGTCGCGTCGCGGCTGCGTTATGAGCTAGCTTCTCCGTACGGCAGAACCACTTCGCCCTCGCTCACACCCCTGACGCCCTTCGCTGAAACAAGAACCCAAATTGCTGTCTAGGAAAGAGAGAGAGATAGAGAGAGAGAGAGAGGGAAGTGAAGAAAAGCAAGAGAAGCGGAGAAGAGCCGGGCGTTAATTACGAGACTCCGTCGTCCTCTGCCCTCTTACGCATTCTCGCCACGGACAACGACCGGAGCAGCGTCGGTGGCGACGATGCGCCGCTAACTGCCGTTCTGCTCCGACGCTCCGCGTCCACTGCGAGATGCCCATTTTCTTTTCTTGCAGTACTCGTTTACGTGCGCGTCGTCGGCGTACTAGCTCCTTAAAACATAACGCGAAGATACCTCGCCGACACAACAAGTAGAGCGAGAGCGGCGAGACCTCTCTGGAGAGCGAAACTGTTTTGCCCTTTAACAGCCGCTGACGGGAACGACGTTCCGGCCAAGGTCGCCGTGACAAATGGCTTTCCGAGGTCGGGCAGTACGCACCGAAGGAACGTCGTTCGCTGGCTGCTAAGCGTGCGCTTGGGACCGGACCCCGATTTCAAAGTGGTTGCAGTGTCCGTGGCCGCATGCATGTCCGGGTGTCTCAAATGATTGAATGTTTTGATGCCACAGCACTCTTGCATAAGGCAAGAAATCATTATAGACCACATGTTGCCATGGCTGGTTTTTTCCTTGCCATTTTCGTATGCATTCAATGCTTACACTATTTCGCTCATATAAGGAGAAAAAAAGAAGTGCATGTTATGCACCGTTCCTCTAAGATGACATCGCAAGTAACAAGGAAGAGTCACGTAAGTGCAACAGTGCCGTAAAATGTATCGAATTTCAGTGCAAATGCGCGGCATGCAACAAGAAAGCGGGAGAAACATTTATTGCTGGGCTACGTGGTACACGCTTACGGCAAAACACAAGAAGCGTAATCACTATAAAAGGAAAAAGAGAGAGAAAGGGACGTTGTCTGTCTTTCTTTTTTTTTTTTTTTTGCTTCTATGGTGGTGACGCGACACATGTTTTCGAGTAAGAAAGCGGAAGTAGCTTTCCTGCCATTGCTGTGATATTGGTAGGAGTAATGTAGCTATAGCGACGACCGTTGCTGTTTGATGATGACTCAAGTTTACGGTGACAGCTACCTCAGTATTACGGAGGAAGGCTGTTTGAGTTACGAATGAAAATAAGAACGCCTGCTTTCCTTTAGACATACTTGCAATTTCCTGTTATGCAGTTTTGTGCGAGTGCTTTCCATGTGCCAAGTAATATCATGCAGTTATAGGCGGGCACAATGGGAACGTTACCTGTTAAACGATCATAACGTGCTTATTTTTAAACTGTTACTCGCAAAATTTTTATTTATCAGAGAACTGAGGTTGTCTGTATACTGACAGCTCTATCGGGAATAACGCTTGCCTCATAAACTGTGCCCATTTTTTTCAAGCTATATTTTGAAGCTTTCAAATCAACGCTCTCAGGAGAATATATACTGCGATGTAGATTCTCAGTTTCTGAAGCGCTTAAAGGCTAACTCGCAAGCCTGAAGAAGTCAGCAACCGCGATACAAAGGTGGTTAATACAAAGTGTCTTGAGAAAATTGCCGCGTTTGTTCCAGCTCGTAATGAAATCTTTGTTCGCGTAGCGTTTCCTGTACGATGTGCTTCGTCGCGTCACCGTCAACGCGTCACCACGCCTGACGATTGAGCCTTGTGCGCCCGTTTACGTTCCGGCTTGGTGGAGTAGCACCGATGCGAAAAAACGGGCTCACTCATCTTGAGTGCCTGACAATTGCGCTCGTAGGACGCCTTGTTCTTTGAGCGAAGCTACCAATAACGAAAGGAATCACGCTTCGGAGCAGCTGTCAGCGAATTTATTGCCTTTAGAACCGGGAAATCAATTTAAAGGTACGTCTCCTATATTGTACAGGGAGTGACATTCAGCACGTCGCTGTGATGCTGATAAAAATACCAAATAAAAGCGGACAAACAAGCAAAGGGGAAAAAATGTACGGAGGCAATCAACGCGCCCCCGCCCCCCTCCCTAACGAGAAAAAAAAAAGAACTTCAGACGACCTTATTGCTCCATTTATGTGTCTTTGATGGCGCTAGCCGCTAGAGTGTGGTGTACTTTTGGTTCACTTGGATAGACATCAGGTTAACTTTTCGTCGTCCACTTTGATAACTTCAGTGTAGCCCTATACACAAACGATACACTAGCACCGGCTCGTTCACCGTCGTCCACTTCAACGAGAAAACTGATGTCATACCATTGCTTCGCTTGAACTGATTCTGTGCTCCGAATCTTCACAACATTGATTCTGTAATGTTTCTTTCCTTCCTCCTGCTCCCGTTCTGGAAAGTCTGCGCAATAAATTGAAGGTAAAAACAGACGGGGGGTAAATAGACAAAACTAATCAGGTAATCGCGCACCCCGATGTAAAAAAAAAAATACACCATCTCCCACTAAAGGGAACCATGAGGGGATGCGAAGCAGCATTGGGGGGTGCACACCAAGTTTCCATTTACGTTCACTCGGCCGCCGAAGTTAAGCGTCGGCGTCGAGCTACCGCTTCCGCTACAGAGAGACAACGAGAGTCTGCGGCGAGGGTAGCGAGGCTTTCGAGAGAACTGCAGCTACCGGGAACCGACGGAGAGACCGCACGATTCAAGCGAGACTTCCTCGACCGAGTGCACGCGCTTATATGAAATAGGGGAGGGAGAGGAGGGAGTGAGTTTACAGGCTGCAGCGCGGGGGGGAGGAGAGGAGAGAAGGCGACCGAACGCCTGCGTAAACGCCCGCGTAAAGGAGGAGAGTGCGGCTGCAGCGCGGGGGGAGGAGGAGAGAAGGCGACCGAACACCTGCGTAAAGGAGGAGAGTGGGAGAGAGAGTAGGCGCATGCGCAGTAAGGGTGGTCAGGACGCACACCA